>JAMYCR010000168.1:0-46336 GCA_028830335.1 Eucera pruinosa
CGGTCTCGCGCTCGACTGCCCGCGGTTCTCGCGCTCGACTGCCCGCGTCTCGCGCTCGACTGCCCTCGGTCTCCGCGCTCGACTGCCCGCGGTCTCGCGCTCCGACTGCCCGCGGTCTCGCGCTCGACTGCCCGCGGTCTCGCGCTCGACTGCCCGCGGTCTCGCGCTCGACTGCCCGCGGTCTCGCGCTCGACTGCCCGCGGCCTCCCTCGCCGCTCGACTGCCCGCGGTCTCGCGCTCGACTGCCCGCGGTCTCGCGCTCGACTGCCCGCGGTCTCGCGCTCGACTGCCCGCGGTCTCGCCTCGCGCTCGACTGCCCGCGGTCTCGCGCTCGACTGCCCGCGGTCTCGCGCTCGACTGCCCGCGGTCTCGCGCTCGACTGCCCGCGGTCCTCGCGCTCGACTGCCCGCGGGTCTCGCGCTCGACTGCCCGCGGTCTCGCGCTCGACTGCCCCGCGGTCTCTCCGCCCGCGCTCGACTGCCCGCGTCTCGCGCTCGACTGCCCGCGGTCTCGCGCTCGACTGCCCGCGGTCTCGCGCTCGACTGCCCGCGTCTCGCGCTCGACTGCCCGCGTCTCGCGCTCGACTGCCCGCGTCTCGCGCTCGACTGCCCGCGTCTCGCGCTCGACTGCCCGCGTCCCGCGCTCGACTGCCCGCGGCTCGCGCCCCGCTGCCCGCGGCCCGCGCACCACTGCCCGCGGCTCGCGCTCGACTGCCCGCGTCTCGCGCTCGACTGCCCGCGTCTCGCGCTCGCGTGGGCGCGTCTCGCGCTCGACTGCCCGCGTCTCGCGCGCGCCTGCGCGCGTCCTCGCGCTCGACTCCCCGCGTCTCGCGCTCGACTGCCCGCGTCTCGCGCTCGACTGCCCGCGTCTCGCGCTCGACTGCCCGCGTCTCGCGCTCGACTGCCCGCGTCTCGCGCTCGACTGCCCGCGTCTCGCGCTCGACTGCCCGCGTCTCGCGCTCGACTGCCCGCGTCTCGCGCTCGACTGCCCGCGTCTCGCGCTCGACTGCCCGCGTCTCGCGCTCGACTGCCCGCGTCTCGCGCTCGACTGCCCGCGTCTCGCGCTCGACTGCCCGCGTCTCGCGCTCGACTGCCCGCGTCTCGCGCTCGACTGCCCGCGTCTCGCGCTCGACTGCCCGCGTCTCGCGCTCGACTGCCCGCGTCTCGCGCTCGACTGCCCGCGTCTCGCGCTCGACTGCCCGCGGTCTCGCGCTCGACTGCCCGCGTCTCGCGCTCGACTGCCCGCGTCTCGCGCTCGACTGCCCGCGTCTCGCGCTCGACTGCCCGCGTCTCGCGCTCGACTGCCCGCGTCTCGCGCTCGACTGCCCGCGTCTCGCGCTCGACTGCCCGCGTCTCGCGCTCGACTGCCCGCGTCTCGCGCTCGACTGCCCGCGTCTCGCGCTCGACTGCCCGCGTCTCGCGCTCGACTGCCCGCGTCTCGCGCCCGACTGCCCGCGCCTCGCGCTCGGCTGCCCGCGTCTCGCGCCCCGCCGCCCGCGTCTCGCGCTCGACTGCCCCCGGCTCGCGCTCGGCTGCCCCCGGTCTCGCGCTCGACTGCCCGCGGTCTCGCGCTCGACTGCCCGCGCGGTCTCGCGCTCGACTGCCCGCGGTCTCGCGCTCGACTGCCCGCGGTCTCGCGCTCGACTGCCCGCGGTCTCGCGCTCGACTGCCCGCGATCTCCCGCCCGACTGCCCGGGTCTTGCGTTCGACTGCCCGCGTCTCGCGCTCGACTGCCCGCGTCTCGCGCTCGACTGCCCGCGGTCTCGCGCTCGACTGCCCGCGATTAAATGGCGCCGCGTGGCTATAAGACACCACAGAACGCTCAACTGCAGCGTGGCTATAAGACACCACAGAACGCTCAACTGCAGCGTGGCTATAAGACACCACAGAACGCTCAACTGCAGCGTGGCTATAAGACACCACAGAACGCTCAACTGCAGCGTGGCTATAAGACACCACAGAACGCTCAACTGCCGCTCGTCTAAAATACTCCCCAGAACGCTCGTTCTTTAGTCCGTTACAGAACGCGTCAAGCCATAACGTGAAGTCGAAATGAAGTCAAAACGATGTCTAAACATAGTCAAATCAATGTCGAAACGAATTCGAAATAATGGCGAAACGTAGTCAAAACGATATTAATACGAACTCAAAACGATTCTGCTATGTTAGTGCTGGGTCACGTGAAATCGAAATGGATTCCAATGATGTATTCTATTTATTATTCAGATTATTCAGTTTGTATTCTTTATTTATATTATATTTATTTAGTAACTATTTCTCTTCGTATCGGTATATAATGAATATAGTATTTTGTGAGAGTGATAAAGGATTCGGATTGGTCATTCGAGTATCGCTGGACAGGTCAGTAAATGTTTAAACAAGTAATCATTTTTAACTGAGTTTATTTAAATCCACTAATATTATACAAGATACAACAACATTGTAATATTCTTATAAACTAACGTTCGTTACAACTTAGCATAACACTTCTTTATTTATAATTAGTATAAATAATGTAATTTTATTTAAATTCATGTTCTTCTTCCTCTTTTTTTCCGTTATTCTGGATTAGCTGGTAATCACTGCTCCAGCAATAATATTGTTAATTAATTCGTGCTTTAATTCCTAATTGTATTCTGAAGTGGAGTGTTTATCCATACGGCGGCGAACTATTTTATTCTTCTTATCCTTGTCCATATCGGTAAAACCCAGTAAACCTGCACACACAATTAAATATATTAATAATTTATAAAAATTATGCGAGGAGAAGATGTTACAAAATATGATACAAATTGGAGACTGAACCTTTACCTCCTCGACGACTGATAGGATCATATTTTGGCGTCAATTTCCATTCTTATAAACTTGTTTCTATTACATTTCATCTTGTAACTAAAATTTATAGAATCTATGGGATGAAATAATATCTATTAAACTATTTCTGCGAGTTCTCCTTCCTGTCCTTTAAATTATCAAAAGGTGCCATCCAATTTATGCTAAGTGTCAGCATTACGGAAGTTAATTGCAAAATATATAATTGTTTATTAAACTGCGACGATACACTACTCCTTCGATTGCCAATAGAAAACTGGTGGAATGAAGAATCCCATCTGACGGATGTGAAATATTCGTAGCGATAGCGAAAGTTTCGTAGCATCCTCTTCGAATCAATATAAATTTATATGGCTGCCTTTTCAATTCGCTACGAATTCGCTATTACCACTGATATTTCGCGTTCGAACCAAGAAATACAAAATAACCGCCAAGCCGCCTATAGCGATAAAATCGTGGCGTCGTAAACTAAAAATTATACCGAAGACCGATGCCGCTAAAGCTTGCATGTATACAAATCTAAATGAGAAGTGAATCATTTTAGCCTTAAATTGTGAAATTGTTTCTATGCCAAGAGTATAATTAAAACGAATAGAATAACAAAATTAAAGGTATAATATGCCGCTTCCCGCTGCGCTAGCCGCGCGGCTCGCTAAAAGAGGATTGATTTCGGGATCAGAAAAACACGGTATTGTAGTTTTACCTATTTGTATTTTGAAGAAATACATTTTGTCGTCACTATCATTTGCGTCCTAATTCCTTATATAGCACGAAGGCTACAAAATTATTATTACTAGTAGATGTTTCGGAGTAACCTTAAACCAACGCTCTGATGCTTGAATTAGGTTAAACATGACCAAAAATAAAAAAGGTATTGTTCAATAAAATACTATTTTTAGAGTCCGCAAAGAAGGAATCGAAGAAAAAGGTCCACGAAGAAGTGATAGCAGAAGATTATGATAGTACAAAAGATGACATTAACCAAATTGACATTTCGCAGAAGTTTATGGTAAAATGCATAAATATGCAATAATAGTAACTAATAATTAGTGCATTTTTATATGCATTTATGGGAAATTTAATTAAGAAAAAATGTACAGTGCACAAACGTTGTTATATTCAAAAGGCAAAACAAGTCTCTATGCAAGCCTAATTTCCTTAATTATGCTTGCAAAAATACGAATTTGCATAAAAATCCACAGTCTACTACTAATACAATTATATATTAATGCTCAAAATTATAACATTTGAAATCTACAAACTAACAAAACTTTTAATAGGGATACAGTGGTTGTCCCAACAAATATAATATTTATCATGAATGTACAAAGAAGTGCAAGGAATTATGGGGTCTTGGACATGTACAACCGTCTGACAAGTATTTAAAAAGACAAATGAGATTGATACAGAGGTACCCTTTGCCAGAAACTTGGAAAGCTGTTTATGATCCCGGATCGTTAGTATCCCTGTCTTTTTTGTACTTCAGATGTTACCATCAAATTTATTTAATAGTATACATATTTATTACTAGTGGACAACACTATTATTGGGACTGGTCATCTGACTTAGTATCTTGGCTACCACCAGGTCATCCAAAATGTCAGATATCTCAGCCAGCTTCTCAATTAAGAGAAGAATTGCATCTCAAAGCAGCAGATCAGGATGACAATATGTCAAGCGATGACAGTGGCAGTGAGCAAGAACCGATGGAAGTTAGTAATTAATCTTCTTATTTTAACCCTTTACAATCGAAAGACTCACTTGACTCGGTCATCAAAATGAACTAACATTGAAATCTTTGAACTGCAAAGAGTTAATACAAGATTCTACTTTATTACCTCCAATAACTTTAGGTGGAAGAACCAGAAGCTAAAAAGGATAGAAAATCGGATAATAGGTCGAGGCACAAATCAGGAGATATTAAAAGAAATCAAAGATTGGAAAGATCTGAAAGTAAAGAGAAGAAGGACAGGACTTTGGATCCTATGGATCCAGCTTCTTACAGCGATATTCCGCGGTAATCTTTTATTAACACGAACGATATAAAAGTATACAATTTTATATTTACATTATAATTTTCTTTGTAGAGGAAAATGGTCTGATGGATTAGCGAGACATAACGAAGCCAAAACGGGAGCGGATACGACTGCTTCAGGACCTCTTTATCAAATGCGGCCGTATCCGAGTCCAGGCGCAGTTCTCAGATCAAACAGAGCCAACAAATCCGAATCGGAATTATCTAATAAACCTAAAGTATCGTTGCCCGAAAAACCGGAATAAATACTGTAATTTTCAATGTATTGTATGTACAATTTATTATACCTATTCGATGTAAATATAGTGTAATAAAATTCTCTTTATAATACCAATATCGTGTATATTTATACCTGTATCATACAATAATTGGATTTTAAATCTTAGCATTTGTTTTCTTTTTACTGAATCCTTAAAAAACTTTTAATTCGCTTTGATTGCTTTGATCTTTGATATTTAATGCATTTGAATTTCTAAAAATTATAAGTTACGAAATTTTAAATTTAAATGCATGTAATAATAATATTAACAATTGAGGTACGTTGCATAATTTACAATTAATTTAAAATAGTCTATCCTAAGCTTCGTCGGTGATAATACCCTCCATTGATTTTCGTTTTATTGATATCTTAATTATTACCCATTCGTTTTATTGATATCTTGGTATTATCGATATATCATTAAGTATCAATAAAGTGTCGACGAGATATCGATAATCAATAATTCCATCCTTATTTTGAGCTCTCGAACTTTCAAGCATTCCGATACCTCTATAAAATACGGGCGATATACGCGTTTTATGCGCTCTTCTCTAATACAGAAAACAGAATAATGAACCCCGAGGTCGTTTTAATTAAAATCTCTTGCTACTCGCGGAATCAATGCCCTATAATTAAAGGTGTCAAATGCTTGGATAAACCGAATAGAGTTACACTCAATTCGAACATGCGAACCAACCCAAAAACACGAAAAAACTGAGCAGTTCGAAAGAAATCAAAAAAAAAAAAAAAACACCATTAGTATCTACCCTTAAAATATTCATAAAATTATGAACAATTTTGTGCGTAGTAACTAAAAATGTTTGGAATAGAGCAGTATTGCATATATGTAGTAAATTCTATAGGATAGTATGTTCTACTCAAAATTGAATCACTCAATACAACTCTATTTTTACCATTTTAACTCTCCTTCGGATTATGGGTATTGATATATAATTATCTGAAAGTTTATTTAATTTTGTGTTGTTTCAAAAGTAATAAAATTAAAGGGAAAGCAAATTGTGAAACTAAATTTAGAAGTCCCAAGAAGGGTTAAATTACTCGGCTTTTTTCGAACCGCTCGAATTCTTTCGGGCTATTCCATTCTTTCAACCCTTTCGGCTAGAATGTATCTATACGCTTTCATAAATCGAATAATCATTTGCTAGAAGCATACGTTTATCTTTTTCATAACTTACAATTAGTATTAACTCCTTTATCTTTCGTATATATTACACTATCATATAATTATTGGTACCCAAAATAAAAATAGCCGTAATCTGTTGGAAATGCTTTTAACTTTTAAGTACCGTAGCGAAAGGGTTGATTTGCTCGATGTTTCGAGTTCTAGGACTCGGATCGAAAAGCGAGTCTTAAGTTCGGTACGAATTTCGAGCTGCTCTAACATTTGATCCTTCTAACACCTTTACTTCCTCTAATAGAAAAGCACAAGAACGTCACTTGCTGATAAGCGTTAAACGATCGCAAACAATGCAGGCGAAACGTAAGAAATCCATCGTGATTTTCGCTGAGAACGCAAAACCTTGACGATTTGAACGCCGTAGTTGAAAGGGTACTACTGCCGATATCTTTGAGTCGATGTTAGAGTTAACCTTGTTCTTGGCCTACTTTATCAGTAACGATGCAGGGGAGCAAGCTCGATATTTCCAAGGGATGATACGGCCGCGGATAATGGAACGAATTTTCTGCCAGAGACCACGTTTCATCGCGCCTACTCACCGTCGAATCGCGTCGACGTTTTATTACACCGCGAGACGTATAACTGTGATTAAAACAGCGAGACGTCCCGCGACTTAAAAGAAAGAAAAAAATGCAAACACCGTACATAAATATTGTGCAGAAGTTGATTCGCGTGACGTAAGAAAAGGAGAGAAAAAACGAGGGAAGAAGTTTATGAATTGCAAGAGCTGTATGCATGTGGTACGTGTGTGCGTTGAAAAATAATTACGAAGACACTCGAGCGTGCGTTTCCCCTGCGTGTACAATATTTCACGCGCGATGAATACGATTACTTGAGAATTTTCACTCGTGTATTTTTAAGGTACGTATCAACCAGTGTACGCTGTTGTCCGCGATTTTTATGTTTCAACATTCGCGCATTTCGCCACGGGACTATTAATTCGTGTGTTGTCACATTTGAATAGATTTGTTAAACATCCCGTAAGCGATTCGATGTCATTGTTGCGTTCAGGCTAACTTTGTAGCACATGACAGATCGTGAAACTTCCCGCCGCTTTTAACCTGTCACGATCACTGATGCTTACGTTCGAATATACCGTTTAATCGTTAATTCTTTCATCTTGTTCGAGATTTAAAATTTCACTTTAGATTTGAGTCAACGAATTTTTCCCAATTCGTTTTAACGATTATTTCTAATTCGAAAGCATGACGGAGAGATGCAATATACAACGAAATGTAATCGATTTGTAATAGGAATTTAATAAGCCTGCAGGGATTAAGCTTGAAATAAATGGAGCGCAATTGGAAGAGTATAATTAATATTTTAATCAGTTCAACTTTGTATTTATACCTCGATGTTCTTTCAGATAAATTTCATTTATCCATACCAGTTAAACCATCTACTAGTATAGTTAATAATTGCCATTTCTACTTTTGGAACAGCAATTATAATTATTGTGCTAAGCTCAAAATACACATTGATATTTGTTCATGCAGTTCTATGTAGATATGATAGACAAAACCAAAAGTTGTCGAATGGTAAGTATAATAGTACACTTTTCATACAAACTTACATTATTAGACTACAGATTTGTATTCAAATTATTCATATTTTTAAAGAGACACACGAAGCAGTGGAACTTGGATAGAAACTAGCTCCATTTTTTAAATACAGAGTGTCTCACATAAAACAGGCTACCTAATTATCTTTTATATTATGTGCTTGTGTAGAAAGTTGAAAGCTTAAAAAAATAATCCTGGATTAAAAATGATTCTCACAGGAATTCATTCCTTAGTATAATTTAAATTACATATGAAACATTTGTTGCACTATCGTAACTATAGAAGACAATTAGGTGGCATCTTTTAAGTGAAACACTCTGTATAATAATGTGTACTTTACTTTAGATATTTTATATATTTTTGCCTACTATGGTTCATCTTGTAGTTTTTACCACTGTTAGATTTCTCATAAATGCATAAAAATCTGCAGTCTATACATCACATTCACAATGTTAAGTGTTTCTTTAACAAAAATGAATAAGTTTGGATAATATACTTGTTGCCTTTCTCTAACCACTTGTCTGCAATTTTCTCAATGTTTGATTGTGAAATTAAATTACATTTTACATAGCTACATTGTATATAAAATTGTACAGATAGTATTTGCTATGGTTGCATTATGTGGTCGAATGTAAGAGATTTACATGCAATAAATAAAGCTTTAAATCACTCACATAAGTAATACACATTGCAATGGAGTAATTGTTAAAAGTTTTATTACCTTATCTGTGGCATTTATCTTATCTTTGTTGCATGCAGGTTTTCTAGAGAAACCTTTAAGTTGAACTCCTTTCTTTAACTATTCAGTGTATTAAAACGAAATACCTTTGCATTACTTAGTTACCATTATCCACTAAACTATGTGTATAATTTTTATTAACATAATCGTTAATAATTTATGGTTAGTTAATTTATGATGTAAGGTAATGTAATTCACCGCAACAGTGGCACAATAATTCTAATTAATTGAACAAGCATAAACGAAACTCTTCATTTTATTAACTTTACTACTATATAATATTGTTGAATTTAAAGTATTTTTTTATGTATTTTCTTTAAATTCTTGTAAATAAATATACATATTTCGAGTACAGATTCCAGAAATGCGTGATAAGGCTGTTGCTTATCATTTCACTGTTATCTTTTTTTATTTTTATTTTGTCTTTTTGTTGGTTCTGTTTTTTTTTTTTAGTTAGTGTATCAATTAATGCTAAGGTGAATACATGCATGTATCAAGATGGCAATCGGAAGTGTTATTTGTGGAGCCAGTACTCCCAAAATGAATAGAAAAAAGGCAAGGTATACTATGGTTTAGTTTTCATTTTTTTCTTTTTTTTCTTTCATTTAAGGATTTTCCCAGTTCCCTTATTTATTATTTGATATTTCAAATATTTTGTAAAATAACATATACATAAGTCTAACTCAAAGTAACTCAAAAGTCTTAGGACAACATAGAATTGTTGTCTTTAATAAAATTCAACTTGGTGTAGATTATGAATTTAACTGCGGATCTTTATGCATTCTAGAACATTTAAATATACGAAAAAAAGGCACTTAATGCATATAATGTATAAAAAGAAGTCAGATATCCGAGATAAGGCATTTTTGACAATATTTGAAGAATTAATTATAGTTACAAAAATATGAATTTATATATCTATATCTTTATATATCTTATGCATAAATATCTGCAGTCTAATTATGAAAAAAATATTACAATAAAATTCCAAATATTGAATCAAATAAATATTGAATATATTTATTATAAATGTTTTCTCATAAATGCATAAAAATCCGCAACATATTAATGACTATCCTAACCACTTTTGAGCGAAAGTGTACATGTTCGGAATATTTTTTACAATAACGTAAAAATAATAAAAAAAGACTCACGCATAATAAAAACCTATTATAGACAACTGAACGCAGTTGGATAGAGGCGACCCTTCCATAAGAGAGAATGTTCCAAATTTATCCCAAGCGCCGAAGATGAACACAAGTATGTAATACTCGTAATTTCTTATAATCTATTTTCCTGTTTGAATGCTCCTCGTAGAGCACAATTACATATTACAACATTGTGGTCAATAAAACATAATAAAATTAAAAACCCGTTAACATATTAAAACAACGTTAACTTAAAATCATACCTTTTTTTTTTTTTTTTTATTAAAGTATTTCGATCGAAATTACGTTTACAGAATCATTTTTTGGCGTCATTATCATGCATTGCTGAACTTCTACATTTATTTATTTGTGTACTCTTTCGTCTAATGTGTTTTGTTATCTATATTAAAAATGAATTAAATTTCTAAAGGAACAATATTTTTGCAGAGGCAATATAAGTAGGATAATTATGATAATGATTATTAACTTTAAAATTAAATTTTTTACCTATTACACGTTTCAGCTTTTGTTTGTCAGTTGTTCATTTTGTCTGCCTACCTCTTTAAATCTTATCGATTATTTTATTTTTGTACACTTTATTGTTTAAATGTTTATTATTGAAAATTTATTTCTGAATTTTTCCAGGTCATTACTAACACAACTTCTTATGTTCATTTTCTTTCCATTTACTTTTCTTTCTTTCATTCCATTTATAGGTTTATGCAAGTAAAGGGAGATAAGAATGCAGAGTATGATGTGATCACCACTTCCAGGTGAGAGTTCATTGTGGGTTTTGTCGCGATTGAAAATCTCGCGTAACTTATATAAAACAAAAAACAAAAGAGATAGGTGATTTGACGAAATTATTTAATATTGCTTCTGCAAATATATACGTATTGGATTTGTTATTTTGATAAAGTATCATCATTGGCTAAGTACAAGATAGACCATCCATTTATACGAAACTGAAATAAAATTTCAAAATGAAATTCGGCGTGTGTAAAAAAGCAGAAGTTTTTTACGCCCCTTGCGATTTGGAGTGCATATTGCAAGAAGTATAGTCAATCTGACCATCAAAGTTGATGAAGTTAAACATTTACTCATATATTTAACATTGTTGAATTTCATCTGTATGATTCCCAGTGACACCAGTCACTTATACAGTGTACGTATTAATTCCCGATTTCCAGGTTGAAATGAAACGTTTCATTTAATTATAATATTGTTCATATCGTAAAAGTATATTAAATTCGGGTTATAACAGATTGAATGATAAAAGTCCAATACATATGAAGATATACTTCTATACACGGTAGTATAACTCTAGCTATTATAGATCGATTATATCGGAAACAATTAATTCGCGCAGTATATATTACACAATTCCTATCATTTTTAAAAACGCTGCTGTTTTTATTCTAGTTTAAACTATGTAGTAATATCGCATGTGACGCTAAAATGGTAAACGAATGATTCTATACAAGAATGATAGTCTATCCTATGCTTCGTCGATGGTATCATTTATACGCATCTTTTCTTATCTTGAAGTTTAGTAACATTTCCGTTTTTTTATTTTTTTTGAAAAGAGAAAATAATTTCTTTTTATACCTCCTTCCATTTCTGTGAGTAGTCATTAATAAAATACTGTTACATTACATGCATTCTACACAGCTCTCAGCAATAATGGTTTGTACCAAAAAAAGCTGCTAAATTCTATAACTTTTCATAGCGTGTGTTACATAAGATATGCACAAAAGATTGCGTTACGCATATACGTTGAATCACTTCTTTCTACGAACCTCACTAAATAAAGCTTTATTTGAAATTTATTTTTCGTTTATCACTTTTCCATAGAACGCTTCGTTTTACCTTTAGAACTCATGTATCCGTTACGCCACGCAGCTAAGTTAATCGAATAATCGTATTTATACAAGAATTATTATTGTAATATATATGCTTTTTACTTGGATAACAACTACATAGAGTGAACTTATTATAAGAATAACCTTAATAGAAGCAGTTGAGTGTGAAATATTCGAAGTTTTTGCCTGTGCTGTAGCTAATATAGTCTCTGGCAAACCATATGTACAGTTACAAAATTTCCTGTATAACGAAAAATATAAGATACATGTTGTACAGTCGTATAATAAGGTGATTCTTTTGTATTGGAAAGAAAAGATTAGTTGCAAAGGGGTACAATTACGTGTAACAATATTTTATAACATTCCGCTTCGTATATACATAGTTTACTCGCAAAAGTATCCGGCTGCGTGAACATGCTTCCGAATTACATGCTTGCAATCGTATTAAGTGTACCCATGAGTAATCTACTTATTTTATTTCTAACAAAATTAGATATTTATTTGCTATTTACTACATTTCTCGAGTAAGCTATAAATTTCTATTCGAAAAGAAGCTTATTCTTTTGATGAAATAAGTTCACGAACCCACTTAAAATAAGTCGATTACTTACCGGAACATCTAATACATTTTAAAATAGCGGAATATAAGTTTGTTAAAATAGCTTTTTCACAGGTGTTAAACATTAATTTCGAATTATTTCCTTCTTTAATGATATATATATATATATAATTGTATATAAAGTCGAATGAATATCGAACGTCGCCGAATAGTTTTCTGATCGACTGTATATTACAATGATTCGCTTTAACGTTTAAGATTTATTTGTACCCTAGTGCATCTAGTCCCATCCTTTCAGTACAAATAGTAATAAGCAATTGATTATTATAGATGTTGTTGTGGATATTCTTATACTCACCACTGCAGAGCTGGTATAGATGTTCAAAGTTACACTGCTAGTAATACCAAAGACAAAGATAGGGAACAATGGTCTCCAGCTAAAAAATACACGCCCATTTCCTACCGACGCGTACGGTACACTTGAATTTCAAGGTGGTCCACATCCAACTAAAGCTCAGGTAAATGAGTTAAAGAATTTAGATCAGTGGTGTCCGCGGACTGCATGTGGTCCGCGAGACCCTAGAACGCGTCGATTTTTATAATCAGTAAAATGGAATTTAAAGCAAATATAAATTACAAATTTTAAAGCATTGGAACTTGTTATATAAAGGTATATTGTAAAAAACACCTGTATGGTTTATGGTCACCTGTATACTCGTCGTTTTATTCGTTAACATTTTCTTGGGAGACCTTCCTTTACCTGAGGCTTGCAGACTCTCTAAAATCATTGACTATGTACAGGATAAACTATCCATTTATAGGAAATATCGTAACACGCGTGGCTGGTCAGACTAGGACCAAATTTATGGGTAGCCCCCTAATGATTCTATATAAGAATGGATAGTCTACCTGTGCTTCGTCGATGTTTAAATTGTTTTCGGTGTCCCGTGTTCATATATGAGTTTGACACCACTGATCTAGATAACAAGGTACATATTGCATATTACATCTTTCGTATTAATATTTTTGCTCTGCAGTATGTGAGATTGGCTTACGATACGAGACCGGAACCGATAGTACAGTTGTTATGTCGGGAATGGAATTTAGGATTACCTAAACTGCTAATAACTGTGCATGGTGGTCGCTCTAACTTTGAATTACAGCCTACTTTAAAGAAAGTTCTTAGAAAAGGTTTGCTAAAGGCTGCCAAGACCACAGGAGCATGGATATTTACAGGAGGAACCAATACAGGTCGATTGAAATAAATAGCTATTAACTATTCTCATAGAGACGGGAAATGTTTTCGGGATCGGGACGGGTTTCCGAAAGTTTCGGGATTCTCAAAAGAGTCGAGATTCCCGATGGATTTGATATTCTCGAGTGTGTTGATTTACGGTTTCGAGACACGCTTCAATGAGATCTACCCGGATTTCGAATATTTAATTTTTTACTCCATTTTGAAAACTATATTATTGTAGTAATTGTAGCTATCAAATACAAATGTGGAGTCTGTTATAAAGTCTTTATTATTCGTTTCCAGCTACTCTTTAACCCCTTGCCCTATAACAACGAGCTACGCTTGTAACGCAAATTATGTTCCAATAACAATAAAACATACTGTACATATTAATGAATTTTAATTTGATTCTAATTGTAATTTCAGCTTGCAAGACTGAGGATTTTCAAATACAAATACTTTACAATATTTTAATGTTTCGCATTTTACTCAGTGCGAAATAGTAAATAGTTTCCGTTGCAGTAAATAGTATTTGAAGAATTCGTAAGGCAAGGGGTTTAAATTGCAATCGGATATCGACATTTTCAGGAATATAAACACTTCTGGGAATCCCGAATTTGTCGAGAATCTCGATACTTTCGAAAATATCGAAATTTGCGGGACCTGATCGGACCCGTCCTGATCATCGATTTCTCGTAAAATTCTAATTACACACCGTTTCTTTTCCTATTACGAATATTATATTTGAATTTCACAGGTGTTACAAGACAGGTGGGAGATGCACTGCTCTTAGAAAGATCTCAGAGGCAAGGTCGCGTAGTAAGCATTGGCATAGCGCCATGGGGAATTTTAGACAAAAGTCACGAACTTGTAGGCCGTGGAGGTGAAGTACCATACGATTGTCTTTCATCTCCATGGTAAAAGATACAACCATTAAACTATACTCTTTTTTAATACAGTGAACCACCGTTTATTCGATTCGAACGGGACCGGGAAAATCGGGAAAATTCTTATTTTATTAGTGTATACTCCGTAAAAGATTGAAGATGATTAAGATTCGGTGAAACGATACATATTAGTTATTCTCGCAACAGACGTCGCCAAGATAATGCATCAAAATAGAATGAAATATGAGATACAGAGTGATGACTTGAATGCGTTGGCGCAAACATACATTCAGGATATTAACTAATTACTAAAACGAAAAAATTATCGCTCGCGAGTATGAAAATTTTGCCCAGATATTTTTCATACTTCCAAGATTGGAATTATAGTTTACAATACAAATAAACCAGAAGTCCGGATAAACGGGGTTTCACTGTGTACAATTTTATACAAAACGTTTGCCTGAATGCTTATCACAATTGTTCAGGTCTAAATACGCAGTTTTAAACAATCGTCACGCGTACTTTTTGTTGGTGGATAATGGTACTGGCGGGCGATACGGTGCGGAAATTGTGCTACGTAGAAGATTAGAGAAATACATCTCCAATCTAAAATTACAGCCGTGTAAATATCACGCGATACTTTATTCATTTTATTTAAATATTTTTTTCCGATACGTAATACAAATTTATTACTACAGATACGCATAGCAGCATACCTGTGGTGGCACTAGTAATCGAAGGAGGAACAAATACGATTAGATCAGTTTTAGAGTATGTCACGGATGATCCTCCTGTTCCTGTAGTAGTCTGTGATGGTTCGGGTCGCGCGGCTGATCTCATTGCTTTTATGCATAAGTAATAATCTATCATATTCAACTGGTCATACATACCTTTTTGTATAATTTCTATGTATTTTAGTAATGCGTTATAATACAACAAAATGTAGATACGCGTCTGACGGGGATGGGGAGAACGGGGAGAACGAGAGACTATTAGAAAGTATGAGAGAACAGCTTTTAGATACGATCAAGCGCACTTTCAAAGTATCTGCCGAACAGGCATCGCAACTGTACTCCGAACTTTTTCAATGCACACGCAAGAAGCACTTGGTAAATATATATCGGTCTTATTAACCCTTGTGCACTGTCACGGGTCAATTTTACCCGAAATGGAAAATAGATATTAAATCATTTCTGTCTAAAATACACGATGATCTTTTAAGGACTATTTGAAGAATATGTTTCATATATAAAAATATATATATTAAACCATTAAGTTGTGGTGAAAAGTGATTGTTATTTTAATATTGATTCCAACTTAGTATTGATTTTCATATAACACTTATGCGAACAGTGCATAAGAGCTAAATAACACGAATATAATATTGGTAATTACATATTTACAGATAACGGTATTTAGAATAAGTCAAGATCGGCCACAGGAGCTTGATCAGACGATCTTGACCGCTTTGTTCAAATCGAAGCAATTATCACCGGCGGAACAACTATCGTTATCTTTAATTTGGAACAGAGTGGACATAGCGCGCAGTGAAATATTCGTATACGGGCAAAAGTGGCCTCCTGGTGCTCTTGAACAAGCAATGATGCAGGCTTTGCAGCACGATAGAATCGACTTCGTGAAGCTTCTCTTGGAAAATGGCGTCTCTATGCGCAAATTCTTATCCATACCGCGTCTTGAAGAATTATACAATACCGTAAGTTCTTTGCTTTTATGATTATTATTCCTAGAAAGACCAAGCTTTACGCCAAAAAAACTAAATAATATCTTTACCGAATTAAATTATACGTGTATTCTACATAATTAAACAATTGTAAAGGCATAAACGATAGCAAATTACCTTTTTTTTTAAACATTCTATACCAGAAAAATACCATATTTTCGATATTTTTGACCTCGAGGTGGACTTGACAAGTTCGTCCTTGGTCCTTCGAGGGTTAATTGAGCCTCTCAGAAGCGAAACCACTTAACAGATCAACTTTATCGTCTATATATTTCTCATTTGGAGCTGATCAATTTGGCTTCTGAACGGGCTCGGCTATTATTGTACGACAAACATATTCTACTTATTCGTATCGATTATCTAGAAAGAAGGTCCTTCGAACACATTGGGCTACATTCTCCGCGACGTTCGACCAAATATTCCACGGGGCTACATGTACACTCTGCACGACATCGGCTTAGTGATTAACAAATTAATGGGCGGAGCGTATCGATCGCAATACACGCGTAGAAGATTCCGCGTGATCTATACCAAAGTGATGAAGCGATCCGGGGCGCATCCTCAACACATGCACCGGAATAGCTGTGTCCTGGGCAACACTACTCGCTATTATTCCGGTTCCGGTAGCAAACAAGATAGCTTAACAATGAGTTTGCTCGCCGAAACTTTGCCAGCTAATCGAGACACACCGCTTTTCGATTATCCGTTCAACGAATTGCTGATCTGGGCCGTGTTAACGAAACGCCAGCAAATGGCTTTGTTAATGTGGCAACACGGAGAAGAAGCTTTAGCGAAAGCACTTGTCGCCCTTAAATTGTATAAAGCTATGGCGCACGAGGCTGCAGAGGATGATCTTGAGACGGAAGTTTACGATGAATTGAGGAGCTACGGAAAGGAATTCGAAAACATTGGTACTTATATTTATATAGCAGGGGTGGGCACGCATTAGATCGATTCCGGTTTTTCATATGTTACAAAGAACCACACTATAGTTACATAGTATTAAATACACAAATTCCAATTTAATTTAAGTAGTATGGTTACATATTCTACGCAAGTCTTAAGTGCTATGCAAAGTATACATATGTAATGTTATACAGTATTATTCATTGACAATATGATCTTCTCTCGTAGCTTTGGAATTGTTAGATTATTGTTATCGTCAAGATGACGATCAAACGCAACAACTGTTAACATCTGAACTCCAAAATTGGTCTGGTCAAACGTGTCTTTCTTTGGCAGTCACGGCCAATCATCGTCCACTTCTGGCGCACCCGTGCAGCCAAATTATTTTGGCCGATTTATGGATGGGAGGGCTTCGTACGAGAAAAAATACAAATTTAAAGGTGATTAAATTCTAAATCAGTGATTAGCAACCCTTGTTTCGCTGTGGGCTAAAATTGGAAACTTAATGTTCCATATGGTCTGCAACGAATGCAATATTATTTATTATATTTCAATTCATAAAATTGTAACTAAAAAGATCGCGTATTTTGAGTTGTGACACTTTTGTAGTCTATGCGCGATATATATTATTTTTGCACTTCAGCTAAAAGAAGTGCAATATTTCGTGCGGGCCGCAGGTTGCTTATCACTGCTCTAAATCATGGATGATAGCTTTCTTCAATATTGGTTTCATCTACTGTCAGGTTGTACTCGGACTAGTGTGTCCATTTTACATAACGCGATTGGAATTCAAAAGTCGCGAAGAATTGCAATTGATGCCGCAAACGCAAGAGGAACATCTTATCGCTCTTGAAGACGAGAAAGAAGACAGTGATTCGGAGCATGGTGTCCCAACAGGACCGGATGTGGAGGTAATCAATTATTTCCTAATTATATTCCGATAAAAAAATATCGATAAATTATGTGATAGTTATTGTTAACTTAAAAATACTAAGGCGTAGAAGACTCTAAATGTCGACTAATTTTTTACGCTCAGTTTGAGTTTAACTTGCTGGAGTAAATTATTATAAAGACGTAGAATATGGTATCGATTAGTGCAGCCTATCATTGCATTTATAAGAGTTCATCATTACACATTTCATGCTACAATTATTATTAATTTAGTTCTGAACATAGTGGCGATCACTGCTTTATTATTTTGAATAACGTTCTCGAATCTCGTCCACTCATTAATACAAGTTGATCCAAATTTTTTTGCCCGTTGTAAAATAGAAAAGAAATGTCACGATACAAATTTCATAGTCAGAACACAGTGCTGTGTTTTTTTAGAGATAATTTTCAGTAACACTGTTGGTACATATGGTTGCTGGTTTTGAACAATCGTTGATTATGTGAAAACGTATACGCATGTAGGTTCTATTTATACATACTACAACATGAAAGAGAAACAAACTCTTTCTTTCTATGCGAAATAGGAACTTAAATATATTTAAACAGTGCATTCATTTTATTTCATTTTTCTGTATGCATATGAAACGATAAAAGTAAGAAATGTAACTTCTGCTATGTGATTTTATTATTTAATACGTTGAATGCTATTAAATTAATTGAAGTACTCAAACCAAACAAGCAATTATAATTCTGAAAATTTCAACGATTTTGATGTTACAGCAGGAATATATAGTATTAGAAGTATCGTAGAAAAGTTAAGTAGTAATCTTTTTTTGTAAGATAAATGCGTATCCTGTTGGAACAAGTGAAATCACTTTGGCGTGGTGTCGAGGAAAATTCGTCTCGCATTCAACGTGTTAATTTATTACGTACATGTGTATTTATACTTACAGTCAGTTACAAAAGTCTACATACACATTTCAAATGTTAAATATTCCCATATATTAGGACATATTTTAGAGTAATAAAAGCAGCGCGAGAATTTATCAAATATAAAATTATAAGTGTGAAAGGTTCGTTCTTATCATTGATTACGCGAATAAAATTGCTCTTAAAATTGTAAAATATGTTCTGCTTTTATACTAGACAAATTATAACACGTCAGAGATGTATTAGAAAGTTTAACAATATAAAAATATAGTTATAACAACAAGTTTTTTATAGTTCAATACATGCGCGTAACTCTCGTAAAGTTGCGCTATTGGTTTATGTATATATTTGAGAAAAAAGTGGAAAAAACATAATCATTTTTTAGAATCTATCCGATTTGAAATAATGGACAAACTGATGTTCTCGAAATGAATGAAACTGGAATTGGTATTTTGTTAAATATTTGAAAATCAAAGGTGTGTGCAGACTTTTGCGACTGATTGCAAAGATATATTTGGTATAAGCTTTGAAAGGCATCGTGTGTTTAGTAACTGATCAATATTACATGGCATTGTGTATCAATGGTTATTAGAGGTATTGAAATGTTTTTGTGACTCATAGACTATGTGGGTATGCGTATGAATTGTTTTTAGAAACGTCAGCGCAGGAGCCTGAGCGTACGCAACAAATCCAGCAGCCAACAAGGCGCTAAGGTATATCTATAATGGCCTGAAATGCAATGATTTTATGATCAATAAGTTCACACTTTCCGGTGCACTTTTCAACTATCTTTCTTATGTTATTAGTTATCATCAAGGAAAACTTCTATTTATTCAGTATCGGAATCCGTACCGGTGAGGATGATAACTAACGCTTCTATTGTAAAATCAATCGTGTTGTATTGCTACTTAAAAAAAAAAGATACATATTAAAAAACAGAAACGTTCATTTTGATGTAAGACAAAAGACACCGCCAAAATATCGGTATCGTTCCCCTAAAATCTAAACGTGAATGGCACAATTTAATTTTGAGATATTGTACAATATATATCTATGCATACAAAGTACACCAATTTTTTTTTTATTTTTAAACATCGTCACGACATACCGATGTTTTTTATTCAGCGGTTTAAAAAAAAATCTCTAACCATTGTCAGTCGTATGTTCCTCATAATTTGTTATTTAATGTACAGTCTTGTATCCCGAAGAATTCTTATACTTCGAGAGATTATTTTTAACGAAGCCGCAAAAGGAACAAAAGATCGTTGGATAATTTACTTTGAACATTCACTTTCCTTGCATTCAATTGCCCAATAGCACTAATAATTTGTACTCTACACGACTATGATTTTGAATACCGGTTGCACTCTACCCTGATTTTCTATTCTTTATCTGATATAGTGTTGTAGCAATTGAATGAGTTTACTTTCTTCTATGTTCTCGTATTGTCTTCTTTAGTTTACCAGAACAAAAAATTGTTATTGGTTGGTCTATTTTTACTTAATATTTGGTATGAAACTCTCTCTCTCTGTATTGAAGTAAAATATTCAAAGTAATTCACCCCTTTTCACATTACAGATTACAATGTTCTCATCTCGCTTGTACATTTCTTTCATAACTCTACATGATCATGTGGAATAACAAAATAACTATTTGTACAGAAATTAATGTGTATCATCTATCTGCTCCC
Organism: Eucera pruinosa; assembly: GCA_028830335.1. Lineage (NCBI taxonomy): Eukaryota > Metazoa > Arthropoda > Insecta > Hymenoptera > Apidae > Eucera > Eucera pruinosa. The sequence goes on from JAMYCR010000168.1 coordinate 20,476, forward strand.
TGCCTTTCATACAATAATGTAGAATGCTACAATGATTTTTTTGTTTTAGTGTTTGCTTCTTACATGCTATGTACTACCATTCTTCTATTTAACTGGTTTCCTTGATTAATTTTGTTAGCAACATTCGTACTGTAAATGGTTTCTGAGAATGACCAACAATAATTAGTAACAATGATTGTTGATACGTGTACAACTATACCTAAATGATTCCTGCTGTTATCTGTGTGTTAATGTCCTATACGATTTACGCTAATGCCTGTATACATTGTTCTGGAATTTTTCTTTCTTCGTGTAGGCTTTAATCAGCAACGAACACACTACCACTGTAGTGAAGGAAACCATTGTGCAAGAAAATGGTAAGGTATTGACCGACAACGATGATATAATTCATCGTTCTTATGGCATTCATTCCGACTACTATGACATCAAGAACAGCAGACCGTTGAGGCTGCGGAAAAAGTTGTACGAATTTTACACGGCTCCAATTACAAAATTCTGGGCAAATGCGGTAAGTTTTTCATAAAAAATAATTAAACTCTAAAACGACTTCGGTTCTCGAAACTCGAAACTTTCTCAATTTCGAGGGGTTTCGAAGTTTCAAGTATCTCATTTCTACTGCGAATATTACTGTATAATCATCTTAGTACTTTTATTTTACAGATAGCGTATATGGTTTTCTTGGTCCTCTTTTCGTACAGTATTCTTATACACATGAACGATCATCCATCGTTAGCAGAGATCTATGCAATCGCGTATATTTGCACATTGGGATGTGAAAAAGTACGAGAGATCGCAACATCCGAACCGGCTACTCTTTCACATAAATTTAGCGTATGGGCTTGGAACATGTGGAATCCCTGTGACGCAGCTGCCATTATTTTTTTTCAAATCGGTCTAGCCCTACGCTTAAGGCACTCTACTCTCGATGTAGGTCGTGTCATTTATTGCGTTGACTGTATTTATTGGTACTTGAGGATACTGAATATTCTCGGTGTAAATAAGTACTTTGGTATGTTGAATTGAAGGAAACAAGAACGTCATGAATCGCAAATACAAGTGTAATAAATAAAAGTTATATTATAATATTCAGGTCCTTTAGTTACCATGATGGGAAAAATGGTCAAAAATATGACATACTTCGTGGTACTTTTAATAGTGGTGTTAATGAGCTTTGGAGTCACTCGGCAGGCAATCTTGAACCCTAATGCTGAGCCTAAATTCAGGATCATTCGTGATGTATGTATTCCTCAAAAATATTTCGTACTTCTTTGTATCAAAAAATGTTTGAAAGATCATGGAATGTTTTCAAAAATGTACCGCTGCAAGTTTACGTAATTATTTATGATAAATTACTAATCGATCAACTGATTGGTTTGGTAGTTTTAGCGTTAAATAATGCATCGAAAAGTTATAAGCCTTTCTGTTTTACAGATATTTATGGAGCCATATTTTATGTTATACGGGGAGGTATACGCGGACAACATAGATCCCGATTGCGGAGACGAGCCAGGAATGATTCCATGCCTACCAGGCCGCTGGATCACACCTGCTGTAATGTCCATTTATCTTCTAATCGCGAACATATTATTGATAAACCTTTTGATCGCGGTGTTTAATAATATTTTCAATGAGGTAAACGCGGTGGCGCACCAAGTTTGGATGTTCCAACGTTTTACTGTTGTTATGGAATACGAACAGAAACCAGTTTTACCTCCTCCACTCATTGTAGTTTGTCACATATATCTGCTGGTGAAATATTTGCTGCGATATGTGACACAAGGGAAAGCTAGTACCGGTGAAACGTACGACAATGGACTGAAGTTATTCTTAGAGGCGGACGACATGGAACGCCTCTACGACTTCGAAGAAGATTGCGTCGAAGGATACTTCCGAGAGCAAGAATTGAAGCTGCAGATGTCCACGGAGGAACGTATCAAAATTACCACCGAGAGGGTCGAGAATATGCATTCGAAGATCGAAGACATTGATAAAAAGGAGAACACTCAGAATGCTTCACTTCAGGTAGCCATATTGTATCGCTAACAGATCGTTCACGCGATACGATTTTCTGACCGAAGGCAACATTCGCATCATATCTGTATTGTCGCATCATTCATCCGTTTGAGAGCTGGACATGTGACGAAAATTCAATTTTGGAAATTCAAAGCTTTGAGAACTCGAAGCATTTGAAATTTAAACGCACTGAAACTTTGAAGCGTTGAAAATTCGCAGATTCGAATGATGTAATGTATGACGAAAATGCAGAAGTAATAATGCGAATGCTACCTTTGATTATTATCGATTTGGCAAAATTACCGAATCGATTGAAAACCCACATTACGTGAACGACCTGTAAGAGTATCTATATTATTGTAGGCAGTGGAATTCCGCGTTCGTAAACTGGAAGAATTGACCGAGCAGACCTTGGCACACTTAGGAGTTATCCACCGATTTATGGCCACTCACATGCCTAATATAGAGACCATATCCAGCTTCGACATAGATGGACGTCAACGTAAAATATCAGAGCGTTCAGAAGTTCTCTCAGAGACAGACTCGCACACGCAGCTGCCGACTATCACGATTAAACGTAAGAGATTAATCCGCTCGATGACCGACGGCACATTTCTCAACATAGGTCCAGCGATAGACGACGATGTGTTGAAGCATTCAGAGACAGTTACGTCTCGCGAAAACCTCAGCAGGAACGAATCCTCTATAAGTGGAGATGGACATACCGTCCAAGATGATATAAAGACAACTACGAGCCAGGAAACCGAAGTGAGCAAAGCGGATGGTGAGATAGAGACGTTAAAGAGGGACTCGCAATCGGACAGCAGGGACGCGAGCAGGGAAGCAAGCGGAGAACCCAGTAGTAGAGATCCAAGTACGGATCCAAGCAGACAAACGAGTAGAGAATTAAGTAGAGAAACCAGCAGAGATGCTACGAGCAAGGAACCGAGCAGAGAAGCCAGCAGCGAAGCACCGGCTTCTGAACCTATCAGACAAGATTCCACGGAACGTCCTACTAGACAAAACAGTAGGACGCGTTCAGAGTCGGATGACGTAGTTCCATCATCTGGCATTCCAAGAGGAGTAACTTGGGCGGAGCCACGAGTCGCGGTTATTCCTTCAGTGTCTTCTACGAGTAGCACACAGAGGTCCATTTTACTAGCCATGCGCGCAGAGTATACTAGCATAACGGATGAGCTTGAAAGCTACTGTGGCCTCCTCAGTCCGCCCAGAACACCGCCCATTTCGCCACCACCTTCGAGAGTTAGAAATTTGTCCGAGATGTCTAATCCTGAGATGGCTTGGCAAATCGAGAACGAGCATTTACGAGATGCCGAAGAGTGTGATTATCAACAGATGGAAGATCTAATTCAGAGGAGGTACATCGGTGACGACGATGATTCTTTGCATGGACCAGACGAAGCTAGTGGTCCATTTTTCATATCCAACGAACATAGGCATCAACTTAGGAGAGCTTCCGCCATTGATGAAGAGTCTCGAAGGCCTCCACCTACTATCAGCGTGACCAGGGAGATAGAACAAACGCTTTCGAGGCCACCTATAAGGGACTCGGAGAGCTCAGATCCTAACGACAAAAATCTGAGCACGGTACCTGCTCCAGCATCGGAAACCATGTGCTAAACATCAATGCAATTCGCCGCGAGGTAATTTATCCTCGGTTTAGGAATCGATCTGACTCAATGAGACTGTGCAATGATTACAATGAAATATGTATTTTCTATTAGTATTGTATTTGATCGCACGACGGGATTTTAATTGATTTTTACATTAACACGTACTTGGGAATTGAAAGGAACAGTATTTTAAACTTGAAATATTTTAAAGTTATATCGTACTACGCTACTCCGAATGAAAATGACGTTTCATTGTTCTACGTAACACGTTTATAATGAAATGGAATGCTGATTACTTACGGCGCGAAGTACTATTGAGCTCAGATCGGAGGATCCTTTCTTATGGAATTTTAGTTACAATTTTTATTACGATATTTCGACACTTTTGCATCGCAATCGTGCGAGTAGGTTAATTGTTTTTAACATTAAAGTACTTATTATATTGTGTATATATATATGCACATAACTATGTATATACACTACCGCTCATAAGTGTTTAGGCACTCTCAATAAAAGCATAAATCATATAAAAACTCAGGAAAAATGTGAAAATATTTATTTTTTATGTACATCCACATATACATTTATGGAAGTATACTAAATAAATGCGAAAATTAAAACCCTTATCTTAAATTTTTGTCTCATCTATGTGACCTCCTCTTGATTGAACAATCGCAGCGCACAACCGAGGCATTCTCGCAATAAGTTTTACGAGAGTTTCTGAAGATATTGACGTCCAAGTTGATTGAAGCTTGTTCCACATATCATTAGCTGATGTTGCACCTGATTGCCGTACTACCCGGTCCAGTTCTTCCCACAGTAACTCGATCGGATTCAAGTCCGGGCTCTGAGGAGGCCATTCCATAATTTTAATTGTTCCTTCCTCCTCTAAATGGCGTAAATAGTCTTTACATAATTTAGATGTATGCTTTGGGTCATTATCTTGTTGAAAGATGAAATTTTGACCCAAAAGCCGAATTCCTGAAGGTATTGCGTTGTTCTCCAAAATTTCTCGGTATCCTTCTTTTCTTAATATTCCGTCAACTTTCACAATATCTCCTAGACGAGTCCCAGCAAAACAGCCCCAAATCATCACTGAACCACCTCCATGCTTCACGGTAGCGGCAATACACTCTTCTCTGGCACGTTCGCCCACAGATCTTCTCACGAATGTTCGCCTTCGGGTACCGAACACTTCAAATTTGGACTCATCCGTCCATAAAACATTGTTCCAATCTTCTATCGTCCAATGTTGGTGTTCACGCGCCCATTTAAGTCGCTTTTGCTTATTTTGTTTGCGTAGTAATGGTTTTTTCATCGCAATACGTCCATGGAGCCCGGCTTCCTGTAGGCGACGTTTCACCGTAGAAACACTAACTGGCTTTGAGCGACCAACATTTAATTCTGCGCTGATTTCCGGGGCTGTCTTGCGTCTATTCCTCTTGCTGATGACCACTATTCTACGATCGTCTACAGATGTTGTCGCTCTTGGTCTTCCACTACGACTTTTATTTAAAAAACTACCACTTTCCCGATACTTTTTGACGTTATAATCGACGGTAGCATGGTTTAATTTCATTTTTTTGGCAATTTGTCGATTACTTATGCCAGCTGTATGGTAAGCTATTATAAGCGCACGTGTTTCAGTAGTTAGTTCTCTTCTTGGAGGCATTTTAAATAACTGTCACTCGATATTTCGCTCACGATGTTAACAGTGTGAATATCAAACTACAACTGACCATAGCTTACACATTTTACTACAATCTTTTCACAAGACAGTTTAAACATCATTATCTACAATGTATCTGAATGAAAAATATTCCCGGGAATTCCTACAGATTATTATTGTAACTCCACCGTAATAAACAGTTTGCGACAACCCGGCCAAGCTCAGGTAGAGGGTAATAAACTAATCCAATATAATGGGTGTCTATATAATTGAACTGCGTTTTAGATAAGTATTTCATTTTATTGTAATGTTGTTTGGTAAACATAATTCTGTATCAATAATACATGAAAAGTGGGGTGCCTAAACACTTATGAGCGGTAGTGTATATACATATATATATATGAACATTGAAGTTTATTAAGCTTGCTGATATCCTTATCGGGTATACAAATGTTATATCTCGCGATGTGTCATTTTTCTTCTAATTTGCTAGTTTCCATTTTAAATATACTATACGATCTTTTAATAATTTATTAATGCAGTGTACAATTGAATATTCAATTTCTACGACTCACGTTTGTATACTCGAAAAAATTCATGTAATATCGATGTCATTTGATACGCATGTTTATTGTAATTTATTTAACCGTTAGCTTCCTAAAGCTTCCAGTAGGATATTAATTTTATAAATTTCCAGAATAGGATATCGATGCTAATTACTTCATAAACAATTGTAATTATCAATTTTTATTTATATATATATAATCTAATTAATAGCCACTACGTAGTGCATATATTTGTTACAAACGTACGTGTAACAGATTTTAATTACGCGCTTGAACTAGCTTACTATGAACACTTAAATCTTACTTAAGTTGTCATATTTACGAATTTATTTTAGGGGTAATGTCTTTTGACTTTGTGTAGATCATTGTGTATTTACATTTTTATCCACACGCAATTATTGCTATCAACAATGTTAATACGTATACTAATATTTATATGCATAATAAGTTATGACATGCTTTAATGTTATAACCAACGATAATTGAATTAATTCACTTATTACAAACAGGTGGCAGTTACCTTCGAATATTCGAATATTCTCCAAAGCAAAATACAATTTCCTTCATTAATAATAAGTAATAGTTTAAACATTCAAATTAGGTGATCGAACCGAACTAACGAACTTCGAATATTTATCATTTTTTTAATATCGATCTTTAATCGAATATAGATTATAATGATACCAACAACATCGATGCAACACACGTCCGTAATTATATTATTCCGATCTACGAACACTACTTCGAGTATTCGAATATTCGAATTACAATGATAAAGACATCTTTGAACTTCGCTAGTTAAGTTTCTTTCGGACGCACGAATCGGATCAAAAGACGTACTTACTTGCCTATTGCAATGGACTTTCCCGTGACTTACAGCAGGGCTGACGAACTTCTTTCCCGTTGTGGGCCGCACACGAATTTCACATTGAAGTTATAGAATAGAGGAGTTAAACAGATATGAAGCGGGTTGGTTTTTTTATCGTTTTACAGGTCAAGCAAGGTGTGATAAAAGGGGTACGTGCGGTCCACGGGTCGCTAGTTCGTTATCCCTAACTTGCGGTTGGTCACAAAACTATTTGGCCATTTTAATACCTTCGCGTCCAAGTCAAATATCATCTTCGATTTGAAGCAAAAACGCGCCATCCATAATAAGCGATACTTTTCGATTTAACGCAAAAATACGTCATCCGATGCTAGGTGTTAAGAATTCAACAGTTTTTCCAATGATACATTGACAATGAAAGAGATTGACTCGAAATGTAATTTTAGTATCGGTAACTAGCAACGAGTTAGCTCGTTGCTAGTAAGAAGTCTATCAGTATAGATTTTCAATGAAATTATGAAGCGTTAGCTTCGAACAAATATTACAACACAAATGAACAATAACTGGTTGAAGTTATAGCTTGCGCAACACGGCCGAATATTTTTGCAATCAACTGTATATATAAAACAAAACACACATTTCAAACTCACTCGCGTTGTCGCGGCTTCGGCGGAAACTGATTCTGAAAGCGACGCGGACGCTTGTGCTCAGTGAGCGTAAGTCTATTGCGCAGGCGCTCGCGTATAGTATGGATCTTCTGCACATGCGCCGGCGTATAATACAGCATGTAGAGCTACTATTTTAAACCGGTTAAACTCGAGTTATAATAATAATTAATTAATACTCGAGTATTCGGTTTTCGTGAAATATTCGGGTAAACAAAATTTACTTGGGTACTCGGGCATCTCATAAGACAATGCGAAATATTTGGGTAAAAAGGACAGCCGCGAATCTCGACTGAAGAATGAACTGCATTTCGATCATTTTCGATTAATGTCGGTAGACATTGTCGAAAAAGGAAAGAAAATATTATTCGAACATAATAATGACATGCACAAAATATGAGTAAATTTTTGGAGGTTCAATTTCGTGTTTACCGATATCGAGTATCCGGGTAACCGAGTATTTCCTATTATCTACTATTACGCTACAAGTGCTCGTGCAGTGATTATCTATGCGCGGGAACCTGCATCGCTTTGAAACTAAGATTTCAAAGACGTTCAAGTTCCTTCCATTTTCTAGGTGGTGTACTTTTCAATTTTGTATGTACACATACGTACAATTCGTTTATATTGCGTGTTACAGCAACGTGTAAAGAAGGTTGTTGAAAATACTAATCTTTTCCCGTCCTCCGTGTCCCATTCGATATGGGATTAACTTTCGGTTTGCGTTGATCTTTCGTCCGTTCGAAAGAATATTTCTATAAAAGACACGTTATATACGGAGTGTTCGAAAAAATGTCCCAACGAAATTAGAAGAACGTATTTTATTTCGCGACACTTATTTGCAAACACCCTATATATATATATATACACGTAAGTATAGTAATTGTCAAAGTTACGGAATCTACCGCTTTTTTAACAACAATGAAATATAAAAGTCGATAATGCAGTTTCACCTAGTTTTCACGCATATAGTATTTTTCTTTTCTTCTTTTGTATCTCTTCATTCGCTATTTTAAAATATCATTAGCATCGGACGCAGAAAAGACACAGGTATATGAGAAAAAAGGAAGAGAACAAAGATTCGATACCAATTTGTGTTCAAAGGTTCAGTCGAAAAATTAGGTGAAACTCGATTAGCGAAATTTTCGAAGTACACAGACACGTATATCGGTGCTGATACGTTTTTTTTTTTTTTTTTGTTTAACAAACGTCAATAAGGAGCATTTTTTCAAGTATATATTCGCCAATTTAAGGCCGAATCGAACGTTTAAAGATTAGACTGGTGGGGATTAAACCGGCGCGTGTGCTTAATCACATAGTAGATACTTAGTATAAAAGTAAACTATGTAACTACAAATCTACAGAGAATTATCTGGCTTCAGGTGCGATTTTGTTTCAGTGAATCTGAAACAGCCCAAAAGATCATTCCGCACCGAATAACGAAATCGACATTCAGTGTAAATAATTTCCCAAAAACGATTACGTGTAAATGTGACGTGTAATATGCAGCTTTATTATCTTTTAGACACGTGCGAATATCGTTTGTATCGAACGCGAAACAAATCGAGCCGTCGAACTTCGTTCTTTAATCGATTAAGGACCTACAATTTGTTGCAATGCAACATTTCATTTGCAATTTCTTTAAATTTTATAGAGTTCTAGGAGCTAAGTGGAAGAAAAAAATAGCGACGAAAAAATTACTATACAAATCCTCGGAGTGTCCTTTCGTAATTTCAATATTAAACTTTAATTACTATCGTTGGTCTGCGAGTCCGCTAATTATAATTACTTACTCATCTCTACTTTCGTTTTTGCACGATTTATCAGCTTTTCGATTATAGTACGCTGTTCAAGTTAGTGAAATCGAGCTTAGACATCTTCATTGTTGATGTGCAAAGTAGCAACAATTGATTTTAATTTTTTCTCCGCTACTTTTATGTCAATGATAACTAGACTGCTGATGTTTATGCATTTTTGGCAAATTTAGGTGTGCAAACAAATGCAGAGCGCGTATAACATTAAAGAATATATCAAATGCACAAAGTATGGCACATAATATAATATTTAGAGGGTGACATTAATCTTTATTTTCACTTCCTTAATTTCGTTCGTAAGAATACAAATTTGCATAAACATCCAGAGTCTAATGATAACGCAATAAACATTAGTCATAAAGATCTTACACATCGCTAATAGCGGTTACGAAAGTTTTACTAGGTGTAGTATTTAAGGGTTAAAAGAGAAATATTCAACAATATACAGTGACTGAAAAAAAGCATTCGTACGTTACGAACTCGTGACTTCTATAAAAAAAATATCTTTGTCAGAGCAAAGGCTAGTTAAGACATGTTTGCACACGAGTAATCTGCAACATTTTAGCTACCAATCGCAAATGTATTCGAGACATATCGGAGTTTTAATTTATCGTTGCACGGAAGGAGAGTATTACGAAATGTATTCAGAAGTCTGTGATGTATGAATATTTTTTTCAGTTACCGTAGCTCGACTGAAAAAGATTGCAAATGAAAGGCTGCATCGATGCAAGGTGGTCCTTAACGGGTTAATCAAAATTAAGTGGGGAGATGTTTTTAAATTTTTTGTTACTCTAACGCACGCGAAGAGAAAACCGACCTCAAATAGGTTCGTAGATAATTCCAACGCATAGATACAGTTACACATACATACGGAAAGTCGCCGAAGTAATTTAGATATGAAGTAACACATAATAATCTCACATCACGTAATATTTTCCTTTTATATACGAGGCATTGAGGATAGTAAGTTTGCCAGCACCATAAAAGCTCTAATTTTTCTTTCTCCCTTCGTAACGCACGTCGATATATACAGTTGGCCACATTAGACGTTTAGTAATTTTTCTTAAAAATTATACGTCAACAATGAACATAATAATTCGAAATCTATTATTAGTCAAATTTAATAAAACTACGAAACGTTACCTTTAAGCATGTAGCTTAAATAGCATGAACAATAAATGGATATACGTAGTTTTCCCAATTTTGTAAAACGGCCGGGTACTTTTGTGATTAATTGTACGTGTATTTTCAAGACCGGCTGTTACATTTATATTACTGCGCATGTTAATGACGAAATGGACAAATTCTAACGGCAAGCACAACCGAAATCGAATGCAAGATATCGAACGATTCGCACGCGTCTATTATCGTTACTGCCGAAACGTTTTTATCAATTTTTTGAATGTACATTTAGGGCCTTATCACGCACTACCTGCTGCGTTGAACACGAAATTTACGGACCACTTAAAACGAAACAAAACAAAAAAAAAAAAAAAAATGATTAAACAAAGCGAACCATATCACGCGGATAAATTGACTCGTTCTTGAAGACGAGATTTAAATCCGTGTTAGTACCTACGGTATTGCAGCTAATAAGGACGTTTGATATTTATCGTCTAACGTAAACGTAAAAAAACAAAACTGAAACGATAAACAAACGAATACGCCTAATTGTATAAAAATTGTGTATAGTTAGTAAAGAAAGAAAACAAAAGAAAAAAAAAAGAAGAAGATTTTAAGATGAAAACACAGAGCGAAAACGCGCGGCGAATTTAAGACTGTACCACACAGAAAATAACGCTTGTTTACTTATTTTATTCTAGAATCGATAAATAGACGAGCGTATGGTGAATTGTTAATGTAAATCTGATATAAGCAGTAATACAATGTCCTTATTGCGAGAGATTATCGCTAAATTCGGTCTATGGCTGAATTTGAATAAGGAGAATTCTATTTTGAATTTAATTCAGTGATATGTTCACGTTAGTTAGTTTTATTTTAACGTAACAGATTTGTAACTTTTATTTACATAACATTTCTGTTACTGTTACTACTTAAATTAGTAAACGGGGCTCTACTTCAAATTGAAAGTTTTATCTCCTTAAAAGCTACTTATTTTGCTTGGTAATAAGATTACCACAATTGTTAGTATTATTATTAACTTGCGGGTCTTTATACGAACTCAGATCCTTCCAAATAAAATGAAACAAACGAGATCTAAATACTGAATACTATAATTTGTACTTTACTTTCGATAGTTTCTGTATTTTTTAATACCGTTTGCATTCCGTATCTTTTTACGTATTTAAACATCCTATAAGCGCATAAAGATCCGCAGCCTAATTACTGTTATCATTATTGCATATTTCGGCGTGATTTTATTTAGAAAAAGCTACTAAAACGAATTCTTCGACGTTGCCCAACGAATCGAAATGACATCCGTGAGAAAGATAAAACCAAAAGGTGCTATCATGTAAATCGAGCCTTACGTAAAATTGATCAATAATTGGAACGATCAAGCAACGAACACGCTAGCAATTTGTCGTCGACAAACGTATTGTACATATTCCCGTAAGACGCTTCGTTACAAGTTTTAATCATCCGATGAATACCGATTCGTTTGAAAAGCTTTCGAAGGCAGCTCTTCCCTCCCATTCTCCTCTTCCATTGCAAACTATTCCACGACGTTAGCTCTGCTATCAAACTGTGTCTCGACAGCTTTTACAATTCTATCAATAAGATATCGATACGATCGATTAACCGAACGATGGGAGAAATATAGCGAACTTGTAACAACGTTTGTAATTGAATCGCGGTAACACGTGGCAATATATTTCAATGAAAAGTTGGAAATAAATTGATCGATTAACTTTTGGATGGTACAAAGTTAAAGGAAATAAACGTAGTTTTGTAACAGCTTATTATATTATATATATTCACAAAATTTAACGCTTTATTTGGCTTTTAAATGAAATTTGGAATGAGAAGATAAATGAAATACACCTGGGACTATTTTTACACGATGAAAGCGTACCGAAAAATGAAACTGATATCAGCTGACAACAAAGTATAAAACTTACGAAATATTAAACGGTATAAGATTCGTTAAATATAATAATTTCCCCCAAGCTTTCAAACGTTCACATTTCTTCGCTATATTTCTTTCGTGATGACATATTAGATTGTCCCAATAGTTCTCTTCGTGATTCCGCGAAAGTGGAGGAACTTATTAAAGGCATATTTTAATAAATCGTATTGTTCACGAAATTTTTCGCACTTAATATATACGATTAGTAAGAGAATGAAAGGAACTGTTGGGACAACCTAATGGCGTCTTAAGCGAATGATTATATACCTATCCGGCACCGTTGAAATCACCATTGTCTAGATTGTAACGATGGTTAGATCGTACCTGTTAGCGCGAACGGTACAAAATCAAGTTTGCTCAACATATTTGGTGCATCATACATGTCGGACATGTACAAGTTTGCTTGCACTTTAGACACATTCTTTTTAATCATTGGGTTGCAACATAAATTCGCGCTGTTTTCCTACGACATCTTTCAAGCCTTAGAAATTCTACGCGAGTGGAATTCTTCGTCTACCAGAAAAATGAAAAAAAAAAAACGAATCAATCGATGTGTTGATTAAACTTATTTCTGGATTTACAAGTGAACCGTATTAACCCTCTGACTGCCAAAGGCGTATATATACGTCCTGAAAACTTGGCCAGCCATTTGTTCAAATTCATTTTATAGGTACTCCTTTTTTAAATCGCAATAACACTTCTGTTATTGTTAGTCTTTGTCACACTTGAATTAATGGGGCAAGGCGGCTAAACATTTGCACGCATACGATTTTCAAATAAATAAAAACTATCCTTGTTTGTATATCAGAAACGTTTTTCAATTTTACCGTGCTTGAAGTGCGATATGAATTCTTATATTTCTTTCATTCGAAACCCGACTGTTACAAGGAAGCCGTATTTTAAATAATTTTGTGATCCATTTGATGAATTTCGCGAGTCACCGTATTTTGCACACATAAACTATGTGGGCATACTTTATTACACCATCAATAAACAATCGCAATAACGATCACACCGCTGTCAAAGGGTTAAAGAGTAACAAAAGAAGCCGAATATATATTGCAACCTAATACTTTCCTATATATATATCTATATAGATTAAATAGTTGCAAATTGAAGGTATTTAAATAATATCTCGTGAGCTTCGAGGGTAAGATGGATATTTTCTTTTAACGACTAGTACAAGTAGTAATTCTTGATAATTGTAATTACTTTTAATTGTGATCTGTAAAGGTTCTCTTATCTAAACAGAAAGCACAACAAAAGCTTCGATAATTTAGTTAACGACGCAGAAGCACATATTGTTCGCACATGTCCGTAAAAATCACGCGATTGATGCGAAATCCTTAAATCGTATTTGTAAGTAAATGTATAATACTTCACTATCAAAGTGTCTCTCACCCTTCCATGCATTGCTCAAAACAATTACAATCCATTCATAAACGTGACTGTATTCGATAAACGAAGAGCGTAAGTATTAGAGATAGAAGAAGTATAAAATCAAATTAGGAACACAATCAAAATATAAATATTTTCGTACACTATTCGCTGTACCTATGTTTTTGGGAAGCTTGAACACGAGCAAATTCGATTCGCCGCCATTTGTTAGTTAATCTAATTGTTCTGAGCAGTGTGTTTAATTGTTTCATAAGACGTTCTCCTCTGTGACTGTTACGGTAAATTTTGCATCGTATTACGACTCGGCCGTTATCAATGTACCATGTATAATATCATTGATTCAAATACGGACGGATCTCGTACAAGAAAGAACGCGGAAATATAATTACGACTAGACAACGAATTTTTACGCATATTCATATTTTTATTAACAAGATTGAAGGCATGAAATTAAAGTAGAGGGTTGATTTACCCTGCAAATAAAATAACGAAAGTCTACATACAGCTCTAAATTTCAAATATTTAAAAAAGTACAAGAATTTCCACCGTTTCATGAGTATTCTATCTATTAATTTAAATTGAGTGGATTCTAAGAAAGCGATCAGGTTTATTCCAAAAATACCCGTAAACAAACAAAACACGTTCACAAAATTCTACGTGCAGGTAAATTAAAGTATACAAAATTTGTGGTTATAATTATCGCTGTAATTTGTTCAGCGTTCTCTAATTCTTTGCATACACGCATTTGCCATAAATGCATAAAAATCCGCAGTCTAATCGTAACGAACGAGATCCGAAACGGAATAAAAAAAGGTTAATATAAAGAGTACATTTTTAGGATAGTCGACATCGTTTAACAATGTTCCTCCGCTTCGTTACCTTTGTACGATAATAATTACGACGACCTGCTACGAATATTGTACAGACAGGGTCAAGATAAGCGATAAGGGAAAAAAAACCGAGAATTAAATATTACAGTGTTGAAAATGATAATTTTCCAAAAAAAAAAAGAAAAAAAACGTTCCACTGCGTATCACACCCCGTGCACGAAAAATTGTCTTTTTGTGTTTTTAATCCTTGAGAAAGGTAAACGAACTAATCATTGGAACATTGTGCGAAGCGAAACAATAATAATCAGACAATAAGAAAAAAGAAGTTCTACAAATAATCGTCTGCAAAGGGAAGCGTCGCGTTGCGAATATGAAGAATTCATCGTGTGATCGTAAGGAATACGAACAAAATTAAGGAAAAAGAAGCCTTTAAATTGATTAACCCGTTCGCAACTGATGACGTACTGGCACGTCAAAATCGAAATACGGCGTACTAGTATGTTAAAAGTTAAACTGGTTCTTTTGGTAATCAATGTAAGATTATAATTATGTTTACACTTGAAATATGATTGATTCAAGCATGATTGTTTTGCGCGGTTGGTTCATAACATTATGGAATATAACTTTTATGTTCAAAATTGTTCATGTCATTTTACCATATCTTGTAATTAATATGTCACGAAACAACAAAGCAATGATACATTCGTGGCGAACACGATGATAGGTAGCTTGCATTTCGACCAAGTGATTTCATTTGTTACGTTAATCTACTTTTCACGAATCGGACCAGTTCGACGTAGCCGCGGTTGCGAATCGGTTAAACCTTGTTTACCGGTTCGACGAATTCGAGTCACGCGATCGCTTTCCTATAACGCTGCAACAATCATTAATCGTTGAGAATAATTGTAATCGGCAAGGATTAAAATCACGAGCACGAGAAACTGTTTGTTAGACTATTCGACGTGTAAATAATGTCTCTATTGATAATGTAAATACACTCGTTTTTCCACCCACGTACACTCACAAGAATACACACACACACACAAAACTATTGTATACCGATGCAACAACGTAAAACTGGTAAAAGATCGTAGATTGTTCGTTGTTTCGCGGCAGAGCTGAACGCGTATAATTTCAATCATTTATGCTCGATCTTTTTAATCTGACGCGAGTTAGAAAATGTTGAACGATTGCAATCGAAAGATGTTTTATAAATGTTCACTCTTTGGTTAGCAATTTTAACGTATATAAATGTCAAGGAAATAAACAGAATTCCTTTATTTTCCTATTTAAATTTTTTCATGATTTTAGATTCATTTCTTTAGAAGATTTACTAATGATTTTAGATTTACTTCTTTGGAAGATTTTTTCATGATTTCAGATTTATTTCATTAGAAGACTTTTTAATAATTGAATTCCTTGTATTAGGATACAAGAATAGATATTTGTACTAAAACCAAATTGTGAATCGATAAAGAAAGCTTGAATCGAACAGATATAATGGAATATGTTTGCGATCGTCCAGCATTGTCGTAACATTTTTTTTTTTTTTTTCATTGCTTACCAGATGACGTTCTAATTGACTATATATCATTGCATTGTCAATTACATTTTATAAGGTACTTTGTAGCAATTTTTATCTCCTAAATGGACTCAATCTATTCCGTCTTTTTACACCACATTCAGCACGCTTATTACTGTATATGTACCGTCATAACGATTCAAGTCTGATTGATCTAAAAACAGACGCTGTATCGATTCAGCTGATTTGCTTACTCGCGATGTATTTCTGTAAATTCGAATCTTAGTCTGTGTCGACTGGAACGGTTAAAGAAAAAAGCAATCGATTGTAATAACACACAAAAGAAATAAATAATAAATATATATATACATATATATATATATATATGTATATATATATTTATAACATACCGTTGTAGTTCGATATCGAAGCGAATTGATCAAAATATATGATACTGATATCTCAATGCATTTCCTTCTTTTCTACCCACTCTTTCAATCCTCCGCTATCTTTCTTGCCGCCGTACTCTATTTTCGAACCTGTACGATGCGGTACTTCCGGTTGGACCTGCAATGTTTTAAGATATATTAGATTTATAATTTGCAAATTACGTTCAAGCTACATTAGGTACATAAGGAAAATAGGTTACAGTATTAGAGGAAACCTGATCAAAATTCCGTATTTGTCGTTATTATGTCGTTACTTAGAAGTTACGCCTATAATAATACATTCCGCAGCGTTTATCTAAATTTAAATTTTAAAAAGGAACGCGCATTTTATTACTTTACCATTAATCTGCTTTTCGTTTTATGGGGTTAATCGATTTGGCAAACGAGCGGCTGCAAGAAACAGATTTTTCGAACTTTCATCATTGTAATTAACGGGTGAAATTAAATCCTATCGATTATCCGTAACTGTTACAAAAATATCTCGCAATTGAGTACAAGAAATTTCTCCTTTGCCGAACATTCTAAAATTAAAAATTAATAACTGGGAAAAATCCGTTTCAATTTTCTGCTCGAGGGAACTTTAAATTGTACGCGAGACACATAGATATTATTAGGGTCATGTTAAATCGCTTTGGAAAAACACAAGGATCGCTTTCATCAATTTTACTGTCTTCGCTTTCACAATTAGAGCTGATCCTTATAAATATATTACCGTTGCCGCGATTGCAACGGGTAGTAACGCCAAATTGATTAGCATCAACGCGAATGAACTAATTACGGTACGAAAAAAAATTCGTCTTATGCTGCGTGAAATTAGCAGAAAACAATTTTGCATAGCTTTCGTTTGGATACGAAAAGGATGAAAAAAGGCATAGTTACGCTACGAAATGTTTTATGGAAAAAGGGACTAATTAAACACATGTTAAACTTGAAAATAGTTATCTCAGCGTCACGCTGCATTCCTCCTCACTTTCCTTGCCATGGAAATGACCTCGATAAGAACAATTTTACAGACTGCTTCAAAACATACTTCCACTATTCTCAAGTCCCGATTTTATAACTTGCAATTCAATTAAAAGACTCAACTCTACAATTACAATAATTTATTCTCTCCATCCATACATTATTCAACGTTTTTGGATTTTGTATCTTACACTGTTCGATGTTAAACTAACTTATACCATTTGATTATCTAATGTACTAGCTTATTCTATTTATCATATTTCCCACATTTATGTTCATATTTGTATGCACGCTGCGATATCGCCAAATTTACCCTTAGCTCCAAACTACATAGATTTCTTTAATTCCCCTTTATACTCTTTTAGCATAGCCACCTATAAGTTATTCTAAGTAAGCATATATGTCGATCAAAATTCTAAAATTTTCGCCCACTTCTTGTCCGCAGATTGTATTTTCTCTATTGTATCATTGTTATTAATGGGTTTGTTTTCCCGTATCAATAAGTAAATAAATAATGTTTACGTAGCAAGGACATACATTTTTTTTATAGGAACAGACTGCTTATTTTAATAAATATAATTCTTGAAGACTTACAACTACTTAACTTTTGAAACATCCTGTAAGCGTACTGCTGTTCACGGTATCACTGACATTCTCGTTGCAGCAGTGAAATTGACAACCGGTACACGTGCATTTATGTTTCTCGCGGAGAATTCGTATCTCTAGAGAACGATTAACACGCCTTCTGGTAATCAAGCTGCTATATCATTCAGCATCGACCGAAAGAATCGTTCGTTCCCCCGATGCCTCGATGATGTATAATTACGAGAAACTACGACTAAATCATTCGTAAGAGATTATATGTTATCAGTTAAAAGGTAAAAAAACCTATCTGTAACACAGGATACTTTTAGCATAAGTATCGAGTTTCTACACGCCGAGCTTCCTAAGTTAAAAGGAAGTAGATACATACATATGTACAGGTACCGAGTTTCTACATTCCGAACTACCTAAGCTAAAAGGAAATATTTCCACTTCCCAATCAATTTGTTCGAAATTTGTACCGCAGAATTTAAGTTCCATGGAAGTTTGAAATGAAACCTGAATTACAGTGTCCAAAAAATTAGTATTGGTACATAATCGTGGATCATACAATGGAACATTTTTTAACCAGTTTCTACAGTTCATTTGTACGACACGAAATTTTGGTAGGTGCACGAAGTGGAAAATTACTTAACCCTTTGTTTGCTAAGCAATTTTGGGAGATAAGCGCGATCCTTATTGCTTCGTAAAGGGTAACTTTTTGTACAACAAATTTCAACAGCTATATATAAAATTCATGTTAATATAATAATAAATATAATATAAATATGAAGTTTTGATATTATAAAAAATGTCATTAATTGGGCACTTGCCCAATTTTAGCGAGCAAGTGGACAATGATCGCTTTAACTTGCCCAGCTACTGTTTCAATTGTACCAAAACATTCTGCATAAATTTTTTATTTATTTTTTGGATTTTTAAAATCCCTTGGAGCTACTTATATTGCCTTTGTTTTTAAATCATCATTTGCTAAATAATCTCTTTCTTACCTCTGACCTCAAGTGAAGCGAATGTGTATTCTAATGAGTATATCCCATATATTTAATAAACAAAACTAAACTAAATTAATAAATGACGATTTTCTTAAGGGGCCAAACCCTACATAATTTACCTATACACTCTATTTCTGAAATTAAATCCAAGAAACTTAAATCTCTCGAAATTACTTGGCACTCAAAGGGTTAAGTAAATGCCGAAACGGTACCAATGGTGTACTAACATTTTCCCGCTACGTATCTACGATCGGCTAATTGAAAACAAGTCCATAAACCCGAACAAAAAGTTTGCTTTCTTCCCAACAGTTTTTTGTTCCCTCCGAGTGAGAGTTATTAAAATTCCTGGCCTGAAGCTTGACGTAAAAATTTCTCTGCTCTTATGGATTTCAATGGAGAGTGAGACGGCGAATTTAAAAAAAGAAACCCATCACGCGGTGGACCTTTTTTGCTAGCTTTATAAAACGTTACGGGGATACGCGAATGATAATCGGCTGCACGGCGCGGCGGAGCAAAATGAACGTTTCTAATTGGAATGAAAAGAGCGAGGAAGAAACAGCGTGGCAAGCAGCGAGGTACCTAACTTTCGTTAGTGAGAGCGATATTCCTCTGTGTTTAAGAGCTGCCAGTTTCCATTCGTTCGTCGTGATCACAAGTGTATTCCCCTTCTTCGATGGCGATCCTCAACGATCACTTTCTTCTAAGTAAGTTCCTTCGAAGGATTTACTCGTTCTAGTGATCGATCTCCCTGCGAGGGTTACTCTCTTCTTGTCGCGGACCGCGTAAATCAGTTTATCATTTAAAGTACTTTTCCATTCGACAATTATGTACGTTTAACGCATCATGGTTATCGTATCGTCCGAAACTTCGTGCAATTAATTCATTCGTAACAGAAGATTTAGTTGTGCTTTGTGAGTGATTTGTTCCGAAAAAAAAAATATGAAGAAGAGTGAGAAATAGTGAAGTGCGCGTACACGAAGAAAACAGTTGTATATATGGTGTGTTTCCCTTGGTGGAAATGAATCTTCGCGGTGGACTGGCGATACTTCTCGTTCTTGCGGAGGTCCACTGCGCGATCCTGAAGATCGTGCAGGAAGATCATTCCTGTAAGTAAATCGAATGGTTAGATACAATGGCTACGCACAGTACTGGCATATCACTGTATTCTTGTATTTAAGTACTACTCAACGCTTCGACCACGAAGGACGTATATATACGCCATCAAAGATTGCGAAATTATTTATTAAGTTTTCCTAGAGCGCGGTATTATTGCTGTTTTCACTCGTACAATAGTATTAGATCATGATCGATAACATGAAGCATCCAAATGTTTATATTTGCCCCATTTTCATATTAATAAAAATTATTCCTTATCTGTGGTTCTAATTTTCGCTTCCAAGAAACCGTAGCGAAAGGGTTAATTAGATACAACTGCATTAAGTTTTCCATCATTTAATAGTTGTGGTCCCGTAATGGTACCGTTAAATGATACAAAACCTGACATAGTTAAACCTAGATAAGTTGTATTGAAACCCAAAAATACAGTGGTGTGCGAATATTTCTTGTAGTCATTGTATGTATTAAGTGTATCAATAAATAATTCACTACTCTTTAACAGGAGAAAGGTAAAAAAAAATATAATTTATACTTAGAATATAACGCCGCCCCTTTTCTTTGTGTTTCGTAACAGCAATATGTGACTTCGTTCGAAATGTGAACCGATCGATTTTAATCTGAAAAATCGATCGATACTGTAGTAACGAAGATAGCAAATCAGGAAAACGTGGATTATTCGTTGGTACCCGTCATATATTTCTGCAATTATACGAGAACCAATTTTTACCATTTACGTTCGATTAATACCGGTTGACTGTTTACGAAGTCAACTAGGTGGGAAACTTGAGTTTTTCAATAATAGCCTGCGGATGTCCAGTAGCGTCGCACAGGCAACCGCGGGCGATTTTACTAAAGAAGAACGTCACGTCCTCCTCTCTGGGTGATCGAAAGGGATTTGCCTCCTCCACCGGCAGAATATTCAACGGGAAGCCAAGCAAACGGGGTTCTTGGCCTTGGCAGGTGTCTCTTCAGCTTCTGCATCCGAAGTTAGGATTTATCGGGCACTGGTGCGGTGGCGTTCTCATTGAACCTACTTGGGTCGTCACGGCAGCTCATTGCATTCATAAGTGGGTTTCACCTTTCATTGCACCTATGCAAGCGTCTATGTCAATTAAATGAACCCTTCGAGCGCTGAGCTCTTCTGATTTAAAAGTAATACTTTTACATAAAGTGTAGATTAACATTGAATACGATATTTATACTTCTCTCGAACATGTGCTTATTGCAAACACTGATCATTTTTATTCGCGTCACGTTTATAAAATAAAAACATTGAACTCCATAGAACTCGAAGGGTTAAAGTCGTAGAAGGAAAGTTTATTTCGAAATTTTCCAGAAGAAGAAGGTAAATTAAAATACCTTTAAAAGGGGGGAGAGATTTGTTTTTATTTACATAAACTTTGTTCAAGTAATAAAATTATAAATCGTATTAGAACAGAAGTTGGGATAATTTAACGATAGAAATTCATTACAAATTAATTACATTTTATACATATTGATTACAAATTTATCACAAAAATTATATAAAGTTGCAACGGTGTATTTTTTAAGGACATTCCGTGCTTTTCTGTACGTAACATAAATGATGATTTATTGTCCTACTTTAATCGCGTAGAATTTGCAAATGTCTACCATTTTCATTTCTTTGGTACAAATAAGTATACATTAAACGTCGGTAGCATTAGTGTCAGAGTGTTTTTAACTCTTTTAATTCGCGTGTTCTCTAGCATTTAATCTTTCTTTGAAGTATGCCAAATTATCGATTGCGTTAAATAGAACAGCCTGTAGACAACGAACAACTAGAAACAGAATGATTACAGAAAGATGCGAAAGATTTTTGTAACTTAAGTTCACCGATGAAAGGGCTTGAATATTTACTTACAGTGAGCTTTTCAATTTACCCATTGGTGCACTGTGGACGGTGGTCGTCGGTGAATGGGAATTGGACTCTGGGTGAACGAGGCTCGCCAAGGCTACCTGTTGAACGAGTCATCATCCACGAAAGGTTCAACAATTACGTACACGATATTGGTACTTACAAAATTCTACAGTCATATATAGTGAAATTTAGTGAAGTTAGTCAATGATAGTACGATGATTTTTATACGCTTCTCACTTTGTTATAAATAAACGAAGAAATAGTGGAAATATTTCTTTTTCAGCTTTGATGAAACTGGCTAGACCAGCTCCTTTATCGAAAGTAGTGCGAACGATCTGTTTACCGGAACCGGAAGAGAAGCTTGCGAACGGACAATGCGTCGCTTCTGGCTGGGGTCGATACGGGCCCTCGCAATCACTTTCTACCGCACTTTTAGAAGCCACTGTGCCATTACTGGATCTGGAAAAATGCACGAAAGCTTATGGGAAATCGGTACCGATTCGAAGCGGTCATTTGTGTGCTGGTCACACCGATGGTTCTTCTGGCAGTTGCGTGGTAAA
The DNA here is from genome assembly GCA_028830335.1 of Eucera pruinosa. Lineage (NCBI taxonomy): Eukaryota > Metazoa > Arthropoda > Insecta > Hymenoptera > Apidae > Eucera > Eucera pruinosa. The sequence continues at coordinate 43,063 of JAMYCR010000168.1, forward strand.
TTTTAATTAAACCGCCCTAATCTAACTTTGGTTAGGATTTTGCTTTTAAATCTATCACTATTTTAAAAAGGATTATTTGAATTTAACTTATTAGATACTCCTATCGTTTACATGAAATTGCATAAGATATAGTATATACACCGATAATCATCGGAATCCACTCAACTAGATTAAAATCTTTGCACATCCTGGATAATGCAATCTGACCTCCAGCGACAAGATTACATAGAGATGAAACGATAGATACTTTACTTATAAGATTGCTCTATATAACACGGAATTAGCATAGCAATCACTCCATATTCATACTTAAATTCGAATAATCTCTCTCAACTATATTACATCGCATATATTTGTATAATTTAGGATCACCAAGATTTAATTAAACGGATTTTCGGAATTATTAGGTGTACAAATTAATTCTGAGCTTTTCAGATTTTATAAGATTTAAATGTAGCTTTAATATTTAACGTTTTCAGCATTTTAACGTTTACCAAGTAAATTCGCCGCTTGGAATACAGTAATGTAATTACTTCGAATCGACGAAGATTGCAAGAGTTTGAAAATACATACGCTGAATTAATTGGTACATTTAATAACATACGCAGTTAACGAAATTAAGATATTTCTGTAGGGTGATTCTGGAGGACCATTGCAATGCCGTCGCGCGGACGGAGTATGGCAATTAGCAGGCGTTACTTCGTTTGGATCAGGATGTGCCAGACCTGGATTTCCCGATGTCTACACTAGGATACAGTATTACGTGAAATGGATAAGAAACACTATGAACAGTGACGATGATTCGCAATATTTATAGTCTCCTTCTACATACATACATACATATGTTAACTGACGTGTACCTTGAAACGTAGATACTACGTATATGTAAATATTAACATTAATATAGATCATTATTGTACATATGCCTATGCTTTCCTATGTAAGTTTCAATACAGTTCTAATTGATTTTTTGCTTACGTGTTCGTAATTACCCTCCACTTCCCCGACCGAAAGATACCGGTATTTTACATTTCGGTACAAGTCCCTGCATAAAACAGCGCGCAACGGAAAATCATAAAACCTCGATTCTAGTATAAAATGGAGCAGAGGAATATACGTCGGACCGTTATGGAAATGTAGACACAGTGGTAAGTTCGAAAGAAAAGCCATTTCGCTAGGGGCTAAGGTATCCCTCTACCTACATATATCGATAGCAATGTTTTCATGCCAGGAATACGTTGAAACATCTGCATTTATATGAGTCTCATAGGGGAGAGGCGACCGTTGCAGAAAGTTGTTTCACCCTTTCCTCGATTGAGAAGTAGATTCGACGTTACGCAACCATCGTGATTGTGCGAAGAACAAGCGAAGCAATTCCATTCCCCCCCCCTTCCCCCCCCTTCCACCGCCCCCCCCCCCCCGGCCCCCTTCTAGCTGCTCATCTTCAGTCGATGAAATTAGAAGTATCGATCTACACAGGTACGGGGTACATTGTGGTAACTAAGAGAGGCAGAGCACACAAATTATGCTGAGGCGCATCCATTAATTAGCTTAATACGTGCCACTTACCGTACGAAAGCATCCTCTGATCGAGTTTTCGTTTACAGGCCTCCCTATTCGCTGTGCTATCCATCTCCTATGTTCTATAGAATTATTCTGCCTTCAGGTGTTCACGTGTTTATTGATTTATTTGTATTCTTGTACCTAGGCCCTTCTACCTTACACAATAATTCATAATGTTATTTTAGAAGCTTACCATTGATAGATGTTAGAAGGGGGAGCATTCAGATGGATTGAATTACGTTTAGATTATATCGAGTTAAGTAATAATTGAATACTTTGACTGGAAGAGAAGTTAGATACGTGTTAGGTTCAATTAAGCGGCAGAAGGTTTGAGGTAAATTTGACGTGGGAGCGAATTATGTTAAGAATAAATTGGATTTTAATTTAATTAGATCGGATGCTGGTAAAATGTTAACGATTCGGATAAAATGTCTGTTAGATTTAAATTGAACTTGAATTATCTTCGCGATAAAAATCCTACTTTTCATTTGCTATACAAATACGATTTATTGCTATTCTTTCGCCGTAATTTCTTCAGCTATAGAACACTCAACTATAGTCGATAATAAGCTTGAACGAAATTTATTTTAATCAATTTCATTTACCGTCGATCGTGCATCAATCTTTGGCACTCAATCGTGCAATAGATACGAATTGAGTGCCAATGAATTCGACTGAATTAGATTCAAATTAAGCAGGAATTAAGTTCCACGCGGAAATAAATTCAAGCAAATTGTTCAACAGATATATTAAACGTAACAGGCTAGATTGTAATTGTTATATTGAAAGGGAAAAAATGTGAAATGGATCGTAGAGTGCTTACGCGTGAGCAACCCTTCCCACTTAATCGAGCCGCCCTCCATTATACACATATGTACGCATGCATGCACGTCCCTATGTACATATACTATGTAAGCATGGCCTAGTCTGTATCTAGAAGCGGTGGAAGGGTCGCGCAAATCGATCCGGTGATCCTAGCCCACCTTCGCAAAGGAATTTCTATAGGCGCGTCCTATAGATGCTAACTACGCAGCCACAACATTCGATATAGAATGGATTCAAATTCCATCCAATTGCTAGTATCACGTAATATGGAAAACACGTGAATTTCATCTGGAATCCATCTTCTGCATTTAGTTTTCATTCTGGACCTTTTTTCTTTTCATCAAGGTTTTTCGCATAATCTTAATCAACGCTAGATTTACGGATATCGATCGTATAATTCGAAGTTTTTGTATGATATGAAGAACTATAATAATGGACCGCAGATTGTTATGCAATTATCAGCAACAGAAACGTACAGAAAAATACGGAATGCACGTAATGTGCAAAATGCTCAAAGTAAAGAATACGTCGTATTGCTTACAATTAGATTCCGTTTGCAAATATATGAATTTCAATAAAAATTCGCAATCTAATGACAACTATCTATGTCATTATATCAATCAGAGTCAACATAAGATGCTTAAAAATAATATTTATGATTTCCTTTAACTTTAAACGTGAAATCTGATATCCATTACATTGACAGTTTCCGTAAACCTAGCGTTAATAGTTTTGTATGAACGATATACATTTATTTTTGCTTTCGGTTTATTATGTAATTATCTTTTCAAGTAGTATTCAATTTGTATAACTGCTAACGCGCGTTTACTAGTTTGTGTCTCTTTGTACAATTATTATTATTATTAATCCATGTTACCGTTCTATT
>JAMYCR010000169.1:0-46153 GCA_028830335.1 Eucera pruinosa
TTTTTGACCTTATCTTTGCGTTTAAAATACTTAATGGTCTTTCACGCTGTCCGGATATTTTATCAAAATTTTATTTAAATACATCTCGGCCATCTCTTAGACACCATCTTATTTTACGAACGGAAGCTCATAGGACGGCTTATGGTCAGTTTAATTGTCTCAATAGAATTTTTATTAATGTTAATCAATTTTGCTCTTCTTTAGATTCCTCTTCTTCTCCTACCACTTTTAGACACAATGCTTTGCGTTCTCTTTCCTCCTATGACTTATCTTTTTAATTTTTTCTTTTTTGTTTCTTTCTTTTCTTTTTCTTTTTTGTAATATTTTTCTTTCTTTTTTTTCTGTAATACTTTATTTTTCTATGCTTCTACTTTTTGTTTACCAAAGGGTCAAAACCCGTAAAATAAATAAATAATTAAAAAAAAAAAAATGTTGGGCTAAATTTTTTGAGTACGTGATCTTAGGGAAAATTAACGCTGTGCTCGGCAAAGATGAGCTTGCCGATAACCAATATGGTTTCCGCGAGGGCAGGTCCACGACCGACGCTGTGAGGAGAGTTATTAGTTTATGGGATGGCGCGAGGGCGGCATGGAAGCATTGTTTCCTTGTCACCCTCGATGTGAAAAACGCTTTCGGCACTCCGTGCTGGAATGTTGTAATTAAGGCGGCGACTGATCTCCAATTTCCGATGTGGTTGGTCAGGCTGCTGGCCGGCTACCTTTGCGGCCGCGAAATATACGCCGAAACTGACAGGGGGAAAAGAACATATGAGTTCTTTGCGAGGGTTCCTCAGGGGTCCGTCCTGGGTCCTGTTCTCTGGAATGTGGCCTACGACGGGCTCCTGAGGCTGCCCATGCTCGAGGGAGTCCATATGGTGGGATACGCCGATGATGTGGCCTTACTTGTTACCGCGACAAATGTAGACCTGGTAACATGGAAGGCCACGGAGGCAATAAATACGGTTGAGGCATGGTTGCGGGCGGCTGGCCTGCAGCTGGCCACACACAAAACCGAGATTTTGCACCTCACTGGAATGAAGTGGACGAAATCAGTCCAGACAAACATTGGGGGGACGAACCTCACAGCCAATGATACGGTAAAATATCTTGGAGTTATCATGGCCGGCAACCGCATCTTTGCCGAGCATACAAATAGGATTTGCGATAAGGCTGCGCGATATCCAGGCGCCCTAATGAGGATTATGCCTAACATGAGAGGATGCTCCCTCTCAGCGAGGTTGGCAATCTACAGGGTCGTCGAGTTGGTGCTGTTATACGCCGCGCCCGCATGGAGCGAGGCCGCCTCGTTTGGCGCGCAGGTGCCGAAGCTGCGTGCTACTCAGAAGGCGGCCTTGATCCGTGTGGCGCGTACGTACCACACGGTCTCGGCCGACGCACTCTGTGTGCTAACTCCCCTCAGGGGCTACGCTGTGTTCTACAGTCGTAGTACGGGCTTAACGACCCCGAGGTACCCGAGTCAAGCTCATACCGTAAACCTGTGGTCATGTTTCGCAGGAACGGGGGTCTTGCCTTCACCGGCCGGACCGCGAGGATGATAACCTCTTATAAAAAATCCCTTAATCCCCGGGGCTGAGGTTCGTGGCCCCGGGGTACCACTCCGTCACCGGACGCACGGGGAGGTGGCTGTTGGGTGCAGCAGCCGGTTAACGTCCAACCCCGGGATACCTGGCGAACTCCCGGAGGTATTAGCCTTGCCCAGGTAAGGCGGCTCTGCCTGGGTGGACACACCTTCCGACCTACTCGTGGGAACAAATATGGAATCCTTAATATCAAAACTAAAAAGCAGTAAATCGAAGGTTGAAGAGGAGGCGGAGACTGTGATGGAAACTACTACCGAGGGGCCATCTACAAGTAGAGGGCACAGCCGGACGAGCTCCATCTCGTCCATTGCGGACGAGGTTGGAACCCCTAGGTCCAAACGCAGAAAGTTGCAAACGTTGGAGCCTGAGAGAATAAATTACACTGCGTTTGATGAAATTAAGACAGAAAGAGCGCAGCTAGAAAATTTCTTATTTAACGAGTCGAACAAAGTTAACAAAGTTGTGGCCAAATTTGTCCTCTCTAAGTGGGCAATTTAGGAGTCAATGTTACAAAAAGAAATCTTAGAGAAGGAAACGATAAGAGCGGCACACTCCGAGTGTGCTGCAAAAAAGAAACAAACTTTCAGCTATGCTCAAGCGTTATCTACCCCCCAAAGGCCACATGACACAGTCAAGGGAATTCCCACGAGGCAACAAGTAAGAAAGTCTAAATCGGAAATTATCCTGATAAAGCCATGTCAAGAGTCCGATAAAAGGACCAACGAAGAAATAAAAGATCAGCTCACAAAAGCCTTAGAAACTAAGCGAAAGACGCTAAAGGTGAAAAATCTGAGGCAACTCAGATCGAAGGGAGTATTATAGGAAGTTGACAGCAAGGAGGACGTAAAAAGGATTCAAGAAACTAATCTTGAAGAAATCGGCCTGAAGACGTCTGCGCCCAGGAAAATACATCCATACATCATCATTTATGATGTGGAAAAGGATCATAAGATGGAAGATCTAAAAGAGGAATTCTTATACAAGAATTTCAATGACGTATCAGCAAATATTATGGAGAATATCGCGACTGAGGTGAATTTTAAGCATTCATACAAGACAAAAATCCTGGTAGGGTTAACTGGATTGTTCAGCTACCAGCCAGTCTTTATAATAAAGTAATCACTGAGGGAAGAGCGTTCATGTTATGGCGAACGTATAGAGTTAAAGAATATCTTAACATCGCAAGATGTTTTAAGTGCCATACATATGGGCACATTGCCAAATATTGCAGTGCTCCCAAACAAGCATGTGAACACTGTGGAGATGATGACCACACTAAAGAAGAGTGTAAGCACAAAGAAAACCCAAAGTGCCCTCTATGCATAAAATTTAGAAGAAAAGATGCTCTACATAGTATCAGAAGCAAGCAGTGTCCAGAGTTCATACGTCAGATAGAATTATATAACAACAAAATTCAATGGACCTAAGGATTGGCCAAATTAATACTGCTAGATCCTCAGCTACTTCTGATGAAGTAAAAGACCTGTTACTGAGGGACGTGCTTGATATAATATGCATACAAGAACCCTACACGTATAGAGGTAAAGTCTGTGGATATAGCTCCATGGCTTTGAATGTCTTTCATCCAGGGTCGACAAACCCTGGGGTGCTGTAGTGGCAAAGAAATCTATGGACACCTTTACGTTAAGTCAATATGATACAGATCACATGATGGTCGTACAACTGACATATGGCAGATTCAAATGTTATATAATTAACGTATACTGTCAGTTTTCGATTGAAATTGAAAAATTTCTGTATGATCTCGAATGTTGTTTAAACAGACTCACGGGCAAAATTTTAATATGCATGGACGCAAATGCTAAGTCGAGCTGCTGGTATAGTATGAGACGGATGACGAGGGAAGAAAACTGGAAGAGTGTATATTCACAAATAACTTGAATGTACTTAACTGTCCTTCGGAATATACCACGTACGCAAGCTCACTGGGTGCATCCAATATTGACGTTACTATTGGTACCTCGAATTTGTTGAGAAATGTATCAATGTGGGAGATTACTAATCTCGTCTCAGCTTCTGACCACAATCTGATAAGGATCAATTTAAAAATTCAAAACTCCCTAGTTGACAATATAAAGCTGGAGAAAAGTTACAACATAAATCGTGCTGATTGGGAGAAGTTCGCTCAGTTAGTAAATGAGTATTTTTCGGCAGAAGTTGTGGAGGAAATGGCATGTGCAAACTTGACCAACACGATCAGAATATTTAATCGGAGGCTGAAACGCATTTGCGATCAGGCTATTCCAAAAAGGAATGTTATTGGTGGGTCTGTCCCCTGGTGGACCGATGCTTTAGAAGTACGGCGAATTAAAGTGCAGCGAACGAGAAAGCAGCTTGCACGAGCGCGAAGACTTAATCTACTAAACATAGTAGATGAGTGCAAGGAATACTATAAGTGCTCCAGAAACGAATATGTTTCGGAGATTAGAAAGTTGAAAGCTGCATCCTGGCAAAATTTTGTCAGGAAGGAAGGCAACAGAGATCCCTGGGGGATTCTTCACAAAATAGCTAGAAACAAGCTACAGAAAATATCACTGATTGGAAGTCTAAAGTTGCCTAGTGGTGAAAACACGAGTTCGTGGAAAGAATCGATGGATAATCTCGTTAAAAAACTCTCCCCAGAGGATAATGTAGAGTCTTAGACAAATTATCACAAAGAAATTCGTCAGCAAAATAAGAATTATCAAAACCAAAATCTGGAGCCTGATATTACGAGCTTTGAAGTACAGGAGGCGATAAGCAGAACAAAAAATCGCAAGGCCCCCGGAGTAGATGCTTTCACGCCTGAGATCATAAAAAATCTATGGAAAGTGAATAGTGGCCTGATTTTGATAATTTTTAACAAATGTTTGAGGGAAGCTTGCTTCCCCCAGGCTTGGAAGACGGTAAAAGTCATTATTATACCCAAGAGTTTCGACGTTGACCCTCGGTCAATTAATGCATACCGACCTATTGCTTTACTACCTGTAATTAGCAAAGTTTTTGAGAGGATCATCGTTAACCGAATTCAAGCCAGGTATTTGGAAGAAAATATGGACAGCAAAATGCAATTTGGTTTTAAGAAAGGCGTGGGCACTGAAGATGCTTTATTGAAACTTCAGGATATAGTTAATTACTCTGATACAAAATATATTTTAGCCATATTTACAGACATAACTGGAGCTTTTGACCACTTATGGTGGCCTGCGTTCATAAACCGATTGACTACTGCCAAGTGCAGTTCAAATATGGTTAAATTAGTGCACAGCTACTTCTCTAGAAGAATAATAATAATAAAAAATAACTATGAGATGGTACAGTACAAAGCTCAACGTGGATGCCCACAGGGGTCAGTATTTGGCCCAGTCGCTTGGAACTGGTGCTTGGACCAATTTTTGCTTGAGTTTGAATCCTTGAATAACGACAAGGTAGACGTAATTGCATATGCGGATGACTATCTTATTATAATAAAAGGTAACTCTAGAAAAGATCTAGAAGAACAAGGAAATATAGCAATGGAATTATTCCAGAAGTGGTGCGCTAGGAGTAAGTTGACTATCTCGAAAGCTAAGACTGTGGCCATGATGCTTAAGGGAAAATTGGATCTGAATAGACCGCCTAGCATAAAAATTCAGGGACATACAATTAACCTGAAGAGTCAATACAAATACCTTGGACTTATATTCGACACCAGTATGACGTTTCTGGCATACATAAAAACTATTAGAGAAAGAATTGTAAAATATATGATGTCAGTTAGGAGATTTGCCCACGAAGAATGGGGTATTAAAAGACCCATTTTAGACATATTATATAAAGCGGTTTGCATCCCCATATTTACATATGGGGCAATAGTGTGGTACCGTAGAACAGAGAGAGCTTTGTATCTCAGACATTTGAATGCTATGCAGAGGACAATCTTAATGGTACTTACAAAAGCAAGCCGCCTAACATCAACTGCAGCAATGCAGATTGTTAGTGGGTACTTACCAATCGACTTAGAAATTGTACGATTCGCACTTACGCGAAGAGTTAAAAGAGGATTCAGCATAGAATGGCAAGGGCTACGTCTAAACTGGATTGACGACGAAAATATCGAAATTGAAACTAAGATACAGCTTATACACCAACGAATTACTGATATGTGGCAACATCGATGGCAGAATAATGAACATGGACGAGAGACACGGAAGTTTATAAGCGAAGTTCGCTTTGCTTGTGAACGATCATGGTTTAAACCATCTAGGCTGCTGGTATATATCATCACAGGGTATGGTATGATGCGACACTCTCTTTATAGAAGAAACATTATAGAAATTGCTACATGCCCTGCATGTAGATCTGAAGACGAAACAGTGAAGCATATATTGTTTGATTGCCCGAATTACCAGCACCTACGTTATGACATGCTGCTCAATTCTGAAACCGAATTGATCAGATTAATAAGTACCAAATCAGAATTCATAAGAATCACAGCGTTCTTGAAATTAATGCAGGAAGAGAGGAATAATCATCTTGATGATGACATGGAGGAGTAAGATTAACGGAAGTAGTGAACATAGCTAAATGGAAAATATACCCAATGAGACGGTATGGTCACCGAGTACTCCGGGAAAAGTGACCGTAATATGAAAGAAATATAGAGGTTGACTCAAAAACGTTATGAAAATATATTAAATTGAGTAGACACACAAAAGTTACAATTGGCAAAACAAGAAGCAAGGAAATGAGAATGAGAACGTGATACATTAAGGAAAGTAGAGGGTCCGCCTCCTCGTGGCAGGGATGGTAACACTGTTATCACAGTGGCTAAGTGACCCAAGCGTAAATTGTAGAAGACACGACAAGGAATTATACCTACAATAACTTGAAAGCAATATCCTGAACGATGAGCTTAAGGCAGCGATGAGCTGAAGCTCCTAAGCTGCAGTCCGTTGAGAGACAAAATCAAAAATCAAAAATCTGTGTGCTAACTGGGATCCTCCCAATTGCTATCAAAGTAGATGAGAGGAAACGCATATATGATAGATTAAATGACAGGAAAAAGAGGGGGTACGATACCCTCCACCGGGCTATCGATAAGACCACCACGGAAATATTTCAACAAGAGAGGGCAGTATCCATCAAACGATGGCAAGTAGAATGGGAAGGGGCTGAATTTGGACAGCAAACGCGGAAAGTAATACCAGACGTTGCGCTATTGATGAGTTGGGGCCCACAGCTGCTAGATTTTCGTGTAACGCAGTTTCTGACAGGGCACGGCAGTTTCGCAAGCTATCTGCAGAGAATAGGAAAGAGCACCACCTCAATGTGTTTTATGTGTGGTGAAGGTGAAGACACCACCGAACATGCCCTCGTCGACTGCTCAGCCTTCTGTAGGGAAAGGGCTGAAGTAACGAGTAGAGTCGGACCCTTCAGACTGAACGGGCTTCTGAACCTTCTAAAGGACAACGAGAAGAGGATATGGACCATCAAATTTATTGTCCTATTGGTTGAAAGCAGAATTAAAGAGGAGAACCGACGGGAACAGCAATCCCGTTCGGGCGCGAGGTGAGCCCCCGGGGGCGTCCATATCATAAGAATTATGTGAAGAAACAGAGGGAGCAATTAAATATTGCTACCCTAGAAAGGCGAATGCACGAATGCCGCTTGTTAATTTACCTTTTTATTTTCTTTTGACTAAAACAAACCTTTTTTCTTTCATTTATTTATTTTTATTTATTCTATTTATTTGACTTATTATTTGTATTATTTTGTTCCATTCAATTGACTTATTATTTATATTATTTATTTCATTTTATCAGACATTATATATATCATTATTTTATTTATTGTACATATTTATTATATTATATTATTTTATGTTATTCACTCACTTCTTGTTTTGTCACGGCAGCACCTGTCAATGAATTTTGTATTTGGCGTGCTCTCACCCGGGAGGCGGGTAACGGGCACGACCCTCGAAGTAATCCCTTAATTGGAGAAATTCCGAGGGTCGTGACGAGGGATGGTGGAGGGTTCTTTTTTATAGGTTTTGGTTAGGTTTGAGTTAGATAGCATGAAGAGCATGAGGCCGGAGCGGGCTGACCCCCAGTACAAGGACAAGCCTATGACCACCTGAGGACAAACGGTGAGAACCCTGGACTGGGACAAAGACCCTGATGGAATTGATGTTCCCGAGATCGGTTTAGGCGCTTGCACGTATACAGGTATTGCAGCCCGGTGACAGTGGTGCGTGCTTTGCCAGGAAGTGTAACTTCGGTGATGTTTGGGGCCCAATCAGGCCAAGACCACTCGAGTCACCAAACTATAAAGGTTCCCTAGCCCCAAGCTGCGGCACGCGGTGAAAAGGGTGCATCTGGAGTCAGCACCAGACGTGACTGGTGGGTGCACCAGTCACTAGCGACCAACCCCGGAGTACCTGGCGACCCCCCGAGCGTATCAGAATTACCCGGGTAAGGCGGCTCTGCCCGGGGTGATCTTTAGTTCCGACCGCACTCGTAGGATCATTTATGTATTGTTCTAATGAAAACTCTCAAAATGAAGAAGGAAGGCGCGAGGAGGAGGAGAAGTCTGGTTCGTCCAGAGTGAGCGTGGAGGGAGGTCGTGTGGCTTGCTCACAACTCCACCAGGGGGAGACAAGTGGGGAACGTGACATGTCTCCGGTCGTTGATCCTAACGTTGTGGGGCCTAGCTCGGAGGTTGGTAGCCCTGTAATGGGACTTCGTACGAGAAGCGGGAGGATGATTACCACCGCTTCCATCATGTCGGATGACGGAGACGAGTCGGACTGCTCGTTCGCCTCTCTCCCGTCTAGGCCGGGCAACCGCTCCTCCTCCAAGGATAGGGGCAGGCCTCCTACTCCCGGCGTGGACGTCGGTTTGGCGGAGGCTAAACGCCGGTTTGTGGAGGCCCAAGAGGCTGAAATGGAGGTAAGGGAGGTTGAGAGCATTCTAGACACCTTAGTGTCTCCCCGGAAGCCGGGCAAGGGGACGATTACCCTACCCAACGCGGTAGAGTTGGCCAGGGTCTACTGCCAAAAGCCGACAGCAGATGTGGCGGCGGCAGTCCTCGAGTTTATAGACGAGGTACTCAAGGCGGCGTCAGTGTCAAAGAGGATTAGGGGCAACCTTTCACGTGCCCTACGGATTGCCGCCCTGAACTCCAGGACCGGTGTCATGCAGCAGGCCGGCCGTTCATCCACCACCGCCACACGGCAGCTGGAGGTGGGAATAGAGACCTACGGGAGCAGATGGCGGAACTGAAGGCCGAAAAGACTAGGCTTCGTGAAGCCGTGGACGACCGGTCGCTAAGTACGCGGACCACCACAAGACAGCCACTGGCTTTGCGGATTGAGGCTACGCGAGTCACGCCTGCTACTGCGGACGTGCGTGAGCTGGCGCCAAGCGTGACAAGCCCGGTATGCGATCCTCCAGGAATAGGCTGGAAGGTTGAAACAGTTGGGAAGAATCTCCTCGACCAAATCGGCTCCCTCATAGACGCCAGGCTGGCATCGTTTATGAGGGAGCAGGGTATACATGTGGAGCCGAGCTCGGCGGGAGCACCCTCAGAGAAGTTCTGAAGGCCGAATAGGAGGCAGAGGTGGTGGCAAGGGGGGGGGGGCGACAGCGGCCGCTGCGAACGCGGCGGCCTCGAAGGCTTAAAAGACACCCAAGCCAGCAGCCGGTTCCAAGGCGGCGGGTCCGCTACAGCCGGCGCAGTAACATGCACGGACGCTGGCCGAGATAAAGGACCAGAAGAAGCCCGGTACGGAGGGGTGGTCCAAGGTGGTTAGGCGCAAGGAGCGTTGCAACACCGCGGCTAATACACCCACAGCTGCCCCGAAGTCCACCGGCAATCCTGCTACCAAGAAGGTCACAGCGGGTGTGGGAAAGGGAAAACAAGGCTCCGGAATTGGGCCGGCAAAGAGCCAGTTGCCGGCTCGCTCTCCACGCATGGCGGCCGTCCTCTTGACCTTCCCAACGGGGGGCATCGCCTCACTCAAGTTGCGGTAGGGAGTAACGGTCGCACTTTTCCTGGAATGCGGAACCTGACGGTGCTGTCAAGGCCGATACGCTGGCGATGAAAATGTCGGCGGCATTGGACGGTATGTGGGTAAAGGTCGCCTGGGTAACGAAGAACGCGGAGCTACGCATCAGATGCCTGGACGGGTCTGTAACCACCAAGGTGGTTGCAGCTTCCGTCGCTGCAGCGCGAGAGTTCTAACCGGAGGTGGTACTTGCTGGACAATTTCGCAACTCAATTGTTACCCGTGGCCACGCTAGTGGCCACGACGGTTATGGACACGACGGCATAAAATTCGAGGCCATAGTACTGGCTAACCTTTACCGCTCGGCCAGGGCGCATGCCAAGCACATGGAGGCCATGGCCGAGCGGGGTGCCGGGTTGGCCGTCGTGGCGGAGCCACACCGAGTCCCAGACGACATGCACTGCCTGGGAGACTTGGTGGATTCCGTAGCCGTCTTGTCGGCAGGAGTGACTGGTGCGCGCCGCGCACGCTAATAGAGCGCGGTAGGTGATACCTGGCAGTTGGTTGGGGGAGTTGTCGGTGGTGGCCATATATGCGCCTCCCAGCTGGCCTCTCGCATCATTCGAGGAGTACCTTGCCGTCGTTGGGAGGTGCATCTCCCGCTGCCTTCCGCGACCTGTACTGGTCTTGGGGGACTTTAACTCGAAATCTACGGCTTGGGTCTATCCCAGGACCGACGCGAGAGTCGTAGACGTGCTCAACTGCGCGGCGGGGCTGGAGCTCCGATTTCTTAACAGGGGCTCAGTCCACAGGTGCGTGCGGCAGAATGGGATGCCCATAGTGGACCTCTCTTGGACCACGCCTCCAGCCGCGCCCCATATCACGGGGTGAATTGTGGGGGAAGATCTCGAGACTCTCTCGGACCACAGGTACGTGGTCCTCGATATTTCAGCCGCTTCATAGGTGGCACCCCGTCGTCGCCCAGGAAGGCCGCCACAGCGGTGGGCGCTTAAGCGCTTCGACTAAGACTCCCTGATAGCAGCAGACCATGTGATGGTCTGGTAGAATCCTCCTGCAGATCCTGCCGACGGAAACGCGGAGTCCCATTGGTTCCGGGGCGCTATGACGGAGATATGCGACGTCGCTATGCCCAGGGCCAGGGTCCATCCCAGGAAAGACGTGTACTGGTGCTCGCGCGAAATTGCAGATCTTCGCACTGTGTGCAACCGCGCGCGACACTAGTGCGCACGCGCCCATCAACGTAGATGGAAGGTGCAGGCATGTGTTGCTCAGCTGTACGGGCTCTACAGTGAAAAACTAGTAGCTCTGCAGCTGGCCATCAAGGACGCCAAGTCCCCTCAATGGGGGTGACGGAAGCCCTATAACATCAGGCAATGGCACGGGTCTATCCCGTAACCTTCTTAGTAGAGTCACATTGGTGCTGATAGGGGGTGGCCGCCTGACAAGCCGCTTCTCGGCTTCAACACCCGGGCTTCTTATTCCTGGGGAAGTAGCCTCACTGCGGGGTGGCTGGCATGATGCCCGAACCGGAAGATATAAAAGTAATGCTTGGCACCACTGGTGCCGGTGGCCGACAAGAAGCTGTATCTGGCGCAGCTCGCTCGAGTGGGGGTCTCGGAGACCACGGTCATCGGATGTGACATCGGGTCTAGCTCAGGCTCGTTGGCCACGGATTATGAAATGGACAACCCTAGGAGGCAGCCCAAAAAATGGACCAAAGGAAAGTCGGAGCTAGACTCCAATCAGGCCCGAGCTGGCCCGGTGGAGGCTAGCAAGGAGGTAGCCTCGCCTATGCACACCACGAGTGCCAGGGCGAAAGGCGACCGTAGGGATAGTCCTCTGAATCTGTTAAGTGAAGAGAACCTCGAGACACTCACGGTTGCGGAGATTCTTAGCTGGATTGAAACCCTCTTCCGGGTCCTGGCTAAGAAAGTTGGGGCAAACTCTAAAGGGAAGTTCGATATTTGTGTCGACGCCTTTGCTGCTGCCAAGGATAAAACCGCTGTTCGTGGAGTAGGAAATGCGGGTCAGTGTGCCAAAGGAAAGGACATCGCCCCCCGATAGGTGCGACGGTTGATAAGAGGAAAAGGAAAGTTGCGCCAATCGCTGCGGAAGGGGATGTATTGGAGATAGCGCCACCGAGAAAGAGCAAGCTCAGATCTGGGCCACTGTGACACGCAGAGGCAACAAGGCAAACAAAGGGACGAGAAAGGAGGCCAAGATCGCTGAACCGGCTGTTAGGGCAACGAATATGGCCAGGGATGTTGCCAAGAAGGGAGAGGCATTTGGGCTCTCCATCAAAGGAGCGACGTACGAAGAGTCTGTATGCAAAGTGAAAGAAGGCTTAAAATTCCAGCCTGAAGGTCTAAGAAAAATTAGGAAATCCCGCACTGGCGAGGTTTTATTAGAATTCAATCCGAAGGTGAATGCCTTCGGTATGGCGGAAAATCTAAAGAAGGCTCTTGGGGAAGAATCGAAGGTCAGGAGGCTTAGGCCTATGATGAACATCGAAATTCTGGATATTGATCCAATGGCTACCAAGGAAGTGGTGGCGGAAACCACAAAATGCCTGGGTAGGCTGGAGGTTTCACCGGTTTAACCGGAAGAAGGGCCTCCCAGCGCAGGTCCTCCACGAGCTGTCTAATACATATAAGACGGCACGAAAGCGTCTCAATAAGAGTATAATTAAAGCGAAGGAAGAGACATTGGGACGGCTCGTGGAAGACGTAGAAAATGATATGTGGGTCAAGCCGTATAGGATGGCGATGAAAAAAATTGGTTCAAAAGCTTCAGGTATCCCCAAAATTGATTTGGATTAAGCGGAAGAGATGATTAAGAAGCTTTTCATCACGCAACGTCCGCCTGAACACCGGGCGTTGGAGACCGACTCTCCGCTTATGCGGATTTAGGCACAACCGTTGACGAGTCTCTGGGGATCAGCCTTGACGATTTGAAAAGGGCATTAGAGAAACTCAAGCCCCAAAAAGCAGCTGGTTTGGATGGATTTGAGGCTCAAAGTGTCAGATTAGTTTGTGACGAGTGTCCACACCAAGTAGTAAATCTTTTTCCCCTCCTCCTGGAAGGAAGGTCGGCTAGTTTTTATCCCAAAAGCAGGGGGATCTCAGCGTAAGGGGGCTATCGACCTTTGTGAATCCTTCCATGCTGGGCCAAGCTATTAGAGTATACCATCTCATAGCGCATCAACACTGTTCTCGACGAGGACAGGCTAGCCGGGAACCACTTCGGGTTCAGGCGCGCGAAATCAACGACGGATGCAATACGAAGCGTCATTGACATATGGGATAAGGCAAAGGCGGGCAGCAAGGACTGCCTCCTTGTTACTCTGGATGTTCGGAACGCCTTCGGCTCGCTTCGGTGGCATCTTGTTATTAGGTGCATAATACAGAAGAATTTTCCCAGATTGATTACGGGACTACTTGCGCGTTACGTCAGTCATCGTATTATAGTATGCGAAACTGCTGAGAGTAGCAAGTCTTTCAGTATCATTGCTGGGGTGACACCGTTCAGGGAAAACCTTCTCGACCGAAACGGCTCCCTCATATACCCCAAACTGGCGTCCTTGAAGAGGGAGCTGCGTCCGAGGGCGGAGCCTGGTTCGGCGGAGGTTCCCGCGAAGAGGGCCGCAAGGCCCAATAAAAGGCAGCGGGAACGGCAGTGGGTGGCGTCTGCAGCGGCTGTGACCGCAACGACCGTCAAGACGTCACAGCCCTCCCTGGCAGCGGCTGGTCCAAATACCGTGAAGCTGCGACAATCGGCGCAGCAAACAGCGCGGTTTTCCGAGCGCCTGGCAATTATTTGTATGTGAGAATGCGCCATCTAGTGCTGCAGTTGTGGTAAAAGACACAACTGTGGACGCGATGTGTGTGAATGAATGCATGAGTGAGTGTGGTATGTGTGTGTGGATTAAAGGAGGCTTCGGCGAGATGTATGTAGTGTCCATGCAATG
This sequence comes from Eucera pruinosa, assembly GCA_028830335.1. NCBI lineage: Eukaryota > Metazoa > Arthropoda > Insecta > Hymenoptera > Apidae > Eucera > Eucera pruinosa. The sequence continues at coordinate 13,579 of JAMYCR010000169.1, forward strand.
CCGATTTGGCGAGGATCTCGAGCCATATTTGAAGTACATGGACAGAGTGCGTGAATATACGAATGGGAAGTTCGTGATGATTGGAATGGTTACGAACGCGGTCTCTCCCTTGTGGTTCAGCAAGGATGGAGATCGCGGTCGGGAGAATGAGGTGCGTGGAAGAACCTTGGATGAATGGATATTGGCGAATGGAATGGTTGTAATGGATGGGTCGAGTGAGTTATATACTTTCACCGGTATGACTGGACAGAGTGACATTGATGACACTCTGGTGAATATGGTACCTGCCAGGTGTCGTTTTGAATGGGAACTTAAGCATCAGTGGGGTATAAGTGATGACAATGTGATCCTTATACGGATGGTCACTGATGTGAATGAACAGAGTGCTTCAAATGTATGTAAACGGTGGGTGAGCAAGGATGTAGATTGGGAAGGCTATGTGAGTGATTTGGAGACGCATGCGTTGGAACACGGAGCGAATTTGATCGGTGAGACAAACGTGGATAGCATGCTGAGGAGTGTGATGAATTGGATCCCGGTTGTGAATGGAAGGAGGTTGAAACAGAGAAAACGCTTGGCAGATAGGAGGATTGCATGGTGGACGCGTGAATTGGAGAACTTGAAAGGGAAGGTGCGTAAGCTCCGAAGGTTATGGCAGACAGCGAGAAAGAGGAGATGTGCGGATGTTAATGAAAGAGGGATGGAGTAAAAGAGATGCCTGAATGAGTATAATCAAGAGATTTTTAGAACGAAAGAGGAAAACAGGAAACAGCTTGTGTGTGAGTCAACGAACGGTGAGGAGCTATTCACGTAGAGAGAATGTGCTGATGCGCTTATGACGCGATACTTCCCATCTACGAGAATGATAGAAAGAGGAGTAGACGAAGATGTATCGATGTGTGAATCAGGTCGTTGTTTTGAGTGGGATGAAGTGAATGAAGCAATTGGTCGAGCGAGATTGCTTAAGGCATCTGGCTTGGATGTAGTGACTGCGGAAATGCTACGTGCGATATGGGGAGCAATTCCAGGATTGCTGATGAAAATATATGGTGAATGCATGCGTGCAGGATATTTTCCTGTTGAGTGGAAGAAAGCATGTGTTGTGGTACTGCCGAAGTCTCCTGGAAAACAACGAACGGATCCCGCGTCGTATAGGCCAATTAGCCTGCTGTCTGTGCTAGGCAAGACTCTAGAGCGAATGATGGTGAAGTTTATGGAAGATAGAATGTGTGATCTCATGGGTGAGGCACAGCACGGCTTTCGCCGGAGCTGTTCGACGAAGAGTGAATGGACGAGAGCGAAAGAATATGTGAGTGGAAGCGAATGTAAATATGTCTTGGGTGTATTTGTGGATTCTATGGGTGCGTTTGATCACTTGGAGTGGGTGTGTGTGATTGAGAAGTTGAGAGAGTGTAGATGTGAGGAGTTGTCCCTATGGAAGAGTTACTTCCAGGGGAGGACTGCGGGCATGATCGGAGAGAATGATGTTGTGTGGAAAACTGTACAGCGTGGTTGTCCGCAGGGGTCCATCGGTGGTCCATTTATATGGAACCTAATAATGGATGGGCTCCTGTGTCGACTTAGTCGGAATGGGTTTAAATGTGTTGCGTATGCGGATGTTTTAATGATTGCTGTTGAAAGACAGAGTCGGATGGATGTTGAGAAAAAGGGATCTGAATGTATGGGTATTGTGAGTGAATAGGGTGCGGAAGTGGGTCTGACTGTGTCAGAGGGTAAAACAGTATGTATGTTCCTCAAAGGAAGTATGGCTGCAACTAGACGACTGAATATGGGAGTGAATGGAAAACTGGTGAAATATAGTGAGCGAGTGAAGTACCTCGGGATATGGAAGAGTGAGCGGATGCACTTTAAGGTGCATCTGGAGTATTTGATGACGGAAGTTACGAATGTGGTAAGGCAAATGAGACGTGTGATGAATTGCGAATGGGGAATGCGTAAAAGAGCGGTGCGTGTCGTATATAAGGGATTGTTTGTAGCGTGTGTGATGTATGGTGCGTCTATTTGGCGTGATATAATGAAGTATGTGTATGCGAGGGAAATAATGAATAGATGTCAGAGAGTTGCGTTGTATGCTTGTATGAATGTATGTAGGTTCGTCTCGACGGAATGTATGCATGTGCCATTCGGACAACTACCTTGGGACCTCGAGAGTGTAAGCAGCGGTGCTGTGAATATGATTAGAAACAGAATGAATGTGTTTGTGGATGGTATAGTAAGTGATAAGGGCTTGAGGGGGAGAACAGTGGATGACAGTGTGAAGTTGGTGAATGATAGGGTGTATGAGAAAGGGCATCAAAGGTGGGACGAATGCGTGTATGGACGTGTAACATATGAATACGTGAAGGATGTACGTTTTGCTGAAAGGAATGTATGCTTTGAGCCGAGTACGTATGCGCGTTTCTTGCTGACTGGACATGGAAGTATGATTGCGTTTCTGTTCAAGCGTGGTATAAGTGAGTGTGAACAGTGTAAGTGTGGGTATGAACGAGAGGATTGGGTGCATGTATTGACTGATAGTCCCAAGTATGATGACCTTAGAAACCTGAGTGGATGCGGAGTGATTGTGGGTGCGGATGGTAGTGTGGATGTGAGTAATGTGTTAGGATGCAAGGCAACGTATGAATGCTTTAGTGTGTTTGTGAAGAATGTATTTTGTAGAAGAAGAGTGAATGGGTGATTGGGTGTGTAAGTGTCCGCGCGCTGAGGAGCGCAGGGGAGATAACGCAGATTGAATGGCCTACGGGCTGACTCCTGTATGGGTCCTTTGGAGCTTAGAGTCTACACGCACCCGAGGCTCTGGCTGACCAGTGCCGAGTGTTGTAGGACACTCAATCATAGTAGTGGCTCAGGTCACGGAGCATGTATCACCGATAGACTGATCGGAACCGCGGGGACCGGTCGCCAACCAAGGCAATGCCTTGTTCCCGGTCATGGGCAGCACCATCGCGGGGGCAGTAATTGAAATCCGCATGCTGGCTAGATGTCCTCCTCGCAGGACCTCGGCGTGTGAGCTGCTCTCCAGCACCTCGGGTGCCAGCCAGCATAGCTGGTAAGGAGTAGGAAAGGCACCCGGCACAATCGGTGGAATGGCGTCAGGACCTACAGCCTGGCGCCATTCCGGTAGTTCCTGCAGCGGCATGAACGCGCTGATTGAGCGTATCTCCATCCCATTCCCATGGGGACAGTGTGGATTAAACCCTAGGGTAGGAACCGCACATTAAATCAATGAGGCGTCTCTGCCTTCCACGCCCCGTACTCGTCCTGGGCGACTTTAACTCCAAAGATTAGGCTTGGGGTTCTCCCAGAACAGACGCGAGAGGAAGGAGGTGCTCGAAAGGGCGGCAGCACTGGAGCTCCAACTATGAAAGAGACGTGCGTGCGGCAGCACGGGGGGTCCATTGTATACTTATCATGGGCTACGCCCCACGCCTCGCGCCTTGTTACGGTGTGGAGGGTGGCGCAAGATGTCGAAATGTTATCGAACCACAGGTACGTGGTCCTCGACCTCTCCGCCGACCCAAAGGTGGCACCCCGTCGCCGCGCAGGAAGGCCGCCACCGCGGTGCGCGCTTAAGCTCATGGACAAGGACGCCATGATGGTCTCAGCAATAGCGGCATCATGGCTACATCGTCGGGCAGAGCCCGTCGACGGGAAGGTGGAGGACCGATGGTTCCTCGGAACAATGTCGTCAGTGTGTGCCATCGCATTTCACCGAGCCAGAAATGCGCTCGAACGTCACCGGGTGCTTCCACGCTTGCGGTCGGTCATCGGGGAGTACTTGCGGGGCAGGCGGATTCCCGTGTTCCCAGGCCGTTACGGGACGATGCGCAAGGACGAGGACCGCGAGGTTCCGCATGGGTCAGTGTTAGGACCTCTGTTATGGAACGTCGGTTGCGGCGCGGTCCTGCGGGCCACACTCCCAGGCGGCGCACATGTCATCTGCTTTGCGGATGACACGTTGATTGTGGCCGTCGGGAAGACACTCCGGAGAACCATCCGGAAGATGGAGGTGGCAGCAGCAGCAGTCGTGGAGAGGACCCGCAACCTGGGCCTTCAGATCGCGCCTGAAAATACCGAGGCTATAGTATTAAGGCAGCCTCTTTCTCGGCGGCCCGAGAGGTCGTGGGTCCGGGTGGGTGGCGTCTATGTCGAGATGGGCTCCCGAATGAAATATTTGGGGCTTACACTGGACAGCCACTGGCGCTTCGAGGCCCATTTTGACCGCTTCGTCCACCGAGTGGAAACGGCGGCGGCCGCGCTTGGCCGCCTTTTGCACCATCACGGGTGACCTGGAGACATAACTCGCCCCCTCTAAATGGGAGTTGCGCTGTCGATGACATTTTACGGGGCCCCGATCTGAGCCACGGACGTGATGGCCAGCTGGGGCATCAAACAACAGTTGCGCCGGCTCTAGCGACTGACAGACATCCTCGTCGTGAGGCTGTACCTTATTACGTCCTACATGGCGGCGATGGCCGTGGCGGGTGAATTGCCCTTCGAACTGCAATTGGTTGTACGCGCGTGCATTTATGCGGGCGTGCTGGCCATATGCCGGTTTCGAGGTGTTCCGCCGGGGTCCGAGGCTGCCCAAGGGATCGAACGTTAGTCCGGAGACGCGCGCTAGTCTGGTGGCGTTGGCAATTTCACGCCGCCGCCGCCGAGCGCGTCCCGGAGGCCCTGGTGCTACACCTAGCTAGGTGGCGTGGGAGATCAGACAGGCTCACCTACCGAATGACACTGGTATTCACCGGACACGGATGCTTCGTTTTCCACCTGCGTCTCATAGGGCGGGAGGAGACTGCTGGCTGCCGCCCTTGCAGTCTGGAGGAGGAAGACACGGCGCAGCACACGGTGGAAGTGTGTGCCGCCATTTCAGCGCTGCACCGGGTCCTCCAGCTGCAAATAGGGTGGGAAATGTCGCTGCCTGCATTAGTTTGGGCAATGCTGGACAGCGAGAGGAATTGGAGGTCGATCGCCTCGTCCTGCGAGCAAGTCATTCTGCAGACGGAGGACGCAGAGCATGGTCGAGAGTTGTTCGACCACGCGCGATGGGCCCGGAGGAGACGTGGCCGTACAAGAATTGGCCAGCCTCCCTGGGATTTTCTAGTTGCAACTGGTGTGGCGAGCAGCCTGGCTTTGTCCGGCGGAGTTGGGGCAGCGGAAGGAGCGGGTACGTTCAAATTGGTCCCAAAAGGCTGCCCCGGTGTCCGTGGCGTTCTGAGCGTGGGCCTAGGGCGCCTCGAATATACGGCCAGGGGATGGAGCGTTTGAGGGCACGACTTCACTGCGCTGCAGAACCAGGAGATACGGGGGATTATTAGAACCCCCCTCGCGAAGCGCCGACCCTTAGTAAATCAGGGCCGGCATGGTATGTGGCAGTCGCTGTTGGAGTACTTGGAGAGGCACCGTGACAAACCCTTAATGCCTGAGGAGGCATTGCATCCGTAATGTCGCCGCTGTGGTTTTAGTTGGTAAAAGCCCCACATTACACTTGCCGTTCCCAGGGAAGGTGAGTGTGTCTCTTAGCAGATTTCCACAGTGTAAACAAAAAAAATGGGTTAGGTTTGGGTTAGGTTTCCACGCAGGGGGGCAGGGCTAGTCGAAACGCCCAGATGGGTTATTACAGTCGCTCCCTTCGGGGCGTGGTGACCCCGCGGGCCTAACCCGAACTGTCCGACTGGTGCACTGGGAGGCAGGTCCCTAGCCCGGTAGCGTTACGTGCACGAGTCATGTCGCACCAGTTGACGTACTGGTACCGCCGGTTCCGGGCTAGTCCCAGAGATGAGTCATCTTGTTATGCCCCTGGCCCGGAGGTTTGGATCTTGATTCGCGGGGGCGGTGGTTGAAAGCCAAATGCTGGCCAAGGTGTCGCCTATCGGAAGCCCGAGAGACGTTGGCGTGAGTGCAGCGTCAACAACTGCACGGATACCACCCTCCAGAAGTGGTGGGACCTAGCAAAAAGGTCCCGTTCGACCTGCAACGCGATATTCAGTCTTGCCGGCTCTTCATCACACAGGTATCAGGTCTTCAGGCGTATGTTCCATATGCGTCCATTGTGCGTAACTCAATGGGGCTTCAATCCCAGCCTTCTTTGTGAAGCCTTCGGGAACTTAAACTGAAGTAAAACTAACCACAGTCAGTTCAGATTTGGGTTAGGTTTGGGTTGGAGGGCATGAAGCCGGCGCGGGCTGACCCCAAGTACTAGGACAAGCCTATGACTACCTCAGCACAGACGGCGAGAACCATGGACTGGGACAAGAACTCTGATGGTGCTGATGTTCCCCAGATCGGTTTAGGCGCTTGCACGTATACGGGTATTGCAGCCCGGTGAGCGTGGGACGTGCCTTGCCGGGAAGGGTAATTTCGGTGCAGTTGGGGGACCAATGTGGCCAAGAACACTCGCCTCACCTTCTCGTGGGGCACTCCGTGGCTCCCGACCGCCTTCGGTCGGGCTGTAGTTTGAAGGAGCGAGTGGCAGTCGGGAAGGGATCACCAGGTGCCGAGCCGCAGTCATGCGGCCGGTACGAGTAGCCAACCTGGAGTACCCGACGACCTACACCGTAAATTAGTGGTTATGCTTTACTGGAATGGGGGGCTTGCCTTATCCGTCCGACCCGCGATGATGACAACATCTATAAAATATCCCTAGCCCCAAGCTGCGACACGCGGTGAAGAGGGTGCGTCTGGAGTAAGCGCCAGACGTGGCTAGTGGGTGCAGCAGTCACTAGCGACCAACCCCGGGGTACCTGAAGACCCCCCGCGCGTATCGGCATTCCCCGGGTAAGGCGGCTCTGCGCGGGGCGACGTTTAGTTCAGACCACACTCGTACGATCAATTATGTATTGACCTATAAAAAACCAAACTAACGATGGAGGAAGGTGCGAGGAGGAGGAGATCTCCGGTTCGTCCAGGATGAGCGTGGAGAGAGGTCGTGAGCCTTGCTCACGACCCCAAACAGGGGGAGACCAGCAGGGACCTTGACAGTTCTCCGGTCGTTGACCTCAACGTTGCGGGGCCCAGCATGGAGGATGGCAACCTCGTAATTGGACTTCGAACGAGGAGCGAGAAGATGCTTCCCCCCGCTCCCATCATGTCGGATGGCGGAGACGAGGCCTCGTTCGCCTCGATTCCGTCGCGACCGGACAACCGCTCCTCCTGCAAGAAGATGGGCATGCCCGCTACAACCGGCGAGTACGTCGGCTTGGCCAAGGCCAAACGCCGTTTTGTGGAGACCCATGATGCTCAAATGGTGGTAAGGGAGGTAGCGAGCATCCTAGACCCCTCAGTGCCCCTGCGGTAGCCGGGCAAGGGGACTATTCTCCCAACCGACGAGTTAGAGATGGCGAGGAAATACCGCCAAAAGCCAACTGCAGATGTGGCGTCGGTAGCCCTCGAGATTATGGACGAGGTACTCAAGCTGGCGTCCGTGTCAAAGGGGCTTATAGGCAACCTTACACGTGCCCTACGAATTGCTGTCCTGAACACACGGACCGGTGACATGGAGCTGGCCGGCCGGTCGTCCACCGCTGCCAAACGTGAGCGCGATGAGGATTATCGTGCCATACGAGAGCAGATGGAAGATCTGAAAGCCGAAATGGGGAGGCTCCATCAGGCCGTAGACGCCCGGCTGCTGATTACGCGGATGCCGCCGCGACAGCCACTGGCTTCAAGAATTGAGGCTGCGCGAGCTACTACTGCGCCTGCGGAGGTGCGTGAGCTGGCTCCAAGGGCGACCAGCCCGGTATGCGATCCTCCAGCAATTGTCCGGATGGTTGAGCCGATCGGTGAAAGCCTCCTCAACCGAAACGGCTGCCTCATAGACGTCAGGCTGGTGTCGTTTAAGAGGGACCATGGTATTCGTGTGGAGCCAAGATCGGCGGATGTTCGCGCAGGGAAGGCATCAAGGCCCAATAAGAGGCAGAGGGGGAGGCAAAGGGAGGCGGCAGCGGCCGCTGCAATCGCGGCGACCCCCAAGGCTCCGCAGCCTCCCAAGCCAGCAGCCGGCTCCAAGGCGGCGGGTCACCGTCATCCGGCGCAGCAAGACGTGCGGCCACTGACCGAGAAGCAGGACTAAAAGAAGCCCAGTACGGAGGAGTGGACCAATGTACTGTGGCGCAGCGAGAGCCACAGCAAAGCCGCCAATACACCCACCACTGCCCCAAAATCCTTGACTAATTCAGCCACCAAGAATCTTACGGCGTCTGGGGGCAAGGAAAACCAGGGCACCGGGAAGGGGTCGGCAAAGAAATAGCTGCCGGCTCGCCCCCCACGCATGGCGGCCGTCACTGTGACTGTCCCAACGGGGGGCAAGGTTACGTACGCGGAGGCGATGGCCACCGCAGGGGCCCAAGTCAATATGGCCGAAGTCGGGTTCCCCTCCTTTAAGGTGAGAATTGGAGTGACGGGCGCACTCGTCTTGGAGGTGCCGGAACCTGACGGAGCACCTAAGGCCGATACGCTGGCGGCAAAAATATCAACGGGGTTGGATGGCATGGGGGTAAAAGTCGCCACGACTACGAAAACCGCGGAACTACGCGACAGTGACCTGGACGACTCTGTAAGCGCCAAGGTGGTTGCATCTGCCATCGCTGCAGCGGGAGGGTAGCGCCCGGAGGAAGTATTTACAGGTGAAGTTCGCACCTCCTCCTCCGGCATGGGCACCATATGGATTCGGTGCCCAGCGGCCGCTGCCAGGAAACTGGCCGCGGCTAAAAAGGTTAAAGTTGGTGGGACACAGGGGATGGTAGAGGCCCTACAAACCCGGCCCCTGCAGTGCTAGCGCTGCCTCGAAATGGGGCATACCAGGCAGCGGTGCACCATCGAGGTACACCGATCGGGTCGCTGATAGATCTGCGGCGACACGGAACACATGGCGAATGCCTGTATAGCCTCCCAGAAATGTCCGGTGTGCCCGGACGAGGGAGCCGCTCATGCAATGCCGCGGCCACCGGCAAAGGCGGAAAGGGCAAAAAGAAGGAGGAGGCACCGGCAGCAATCACCGCCGCACCCATAGCCGAATACTCCACGGCGGCTGCAAAGGAGGTAGAGGCTATGAATCCACCCGTAGCCACGCTAGTGGCCACGACGGGTATGGACACCTCGGCCTAATATTCGTTACCCTAATTCAGGCTAACCTTAACCTCTCGGCCAGGGCGCAACACCTGCTCACGCAGCCTAAGGCCGAGCGGGGTGCCGGTTTGGCCACCGTGACGGGGGATACCTGGCAGTTGGGTGGGGCGAGCTTGCGGTGTTGGCCATATACGCGCCTCCCAGCTGGCCGGGACCGACGCGAGAGGCGTAGAGGTGCTCAACTGGACAGCGGAACTGGAGCTCCGGTTGCTAAACACGGGCTCCATCCACACGTGCGTGCGGTCGAATGAGGGGTCCATAGTGGGCCTCTCGTGGGCTTCGTCCCCAGCCGCGCGCCGTATTACGTGGTGGAGGGTGGCGGCAGAGTTCGAAACACTGTCGGACCACAGGGATGTGTGCCTTGATCTCGCCACAGCTCCAAAGGTGACACCCAATCGCCGCCCAGGAAGGCCGCCACAGCGGTGGGCACACAAGCGCCTCGATGTCAGCAGCCCATGTGATGGCCTGACAGAGACCTTCTGCAGAGCCCGTCGACGGGAACACGGAGGCACATTGTTTCCGGGGCGCTAAAACAGAAATATGCCACTTCGCCGTGCCCCGGGCCAGGGTCCGTCCCAGGAGGATATAGGTGGGCGCGACGCCAGTACACCCGCGCCCGTCGACGTAAGCGCGAGAAGCAGGCAAGTACTGCTCAGCTGTACGGGCTCTGCTGGGAAATAGTAGTAGCCATGCAGCTAGCCATCAAGGACGCGAAGGACCTCGCTTGGAGAGTACTCCTCGGCTCTGTCGAACGAGATCCATGGGAGCGCCCTTACCGGATGGTAATGGGACGCTTACGTCCGTGGGCGCCCCCGGTGACCAGGGGCCTTGAACCCGGCTTACTCGCACGGGTGGAGCACACGCTGTTTCCCCATGGTAGGGAGGTGTCTCGCCCCCGTTCTGAGACGGAGGAGCAAGCTACCGAATGATTATCCGAAATTGGGGTCACGGAGGAGGAAATGGCCGCGGCTATCCGCTGGCTCAGTGGTAAGAACATAGTCCAGAGGCCCAATTGGATACCCGGCCGAGCCTGGGTCTAGGCGATTGGCGACATGGGCGATAGGCTGAGAGCCAACTTCTCAGCATGCCTCGGGTCAAGTGTCTTCCGCAACGTGTGGAAATGGGGTAGGATGGTCCTCCTTATGAAGGAGGGTAAGCCTGCGGACTGTTCCACAGCATACCAGCCCAAATGTTTGCTCGACGAGGCGGGAAAGATGCTTGAGCGAATAATCGCCAAGCGCCTCATCGAGTATATATCCCGCGTCGGCCCCGATCAGGCGAACTGCCAGTACGGCTTCCGAGATGGGCGAGCCACAACTGTTGCAGTGGCTCGCCTACGTTCCATCTCGGATGCGGCAGTCGCCCGGGGTGGGATTTGTGTGGCGGCGTTCTTAGACATCGTCGACGCCTTCATAACCCTGCCCCTGACCGCCATCATGGGGGCGATCGTACGTCACCAGATGTCTCCGAACCGGAGGTCGGTCATCGGAGACTACCTGCGGGGTAGGGGAATTGCATTCCCCGGCAGGGACGCTACACAGCGGAGGGAGGTCGACCGCGGGGTTTCACGGCGCTCAGTTTTGGGCCCGCTACTGTCGAACCTCCGATATAACGCGGCCTTGCGGACCCCTGTTCCCGACGGCGCCACCGTCATCTGCTACGTGGATGAAACGCTGGTGGTTGCCTTCGGTGCTACGCTTCGGAGGGCCATCACAAGGGCGGAGGTGGCAGCCGCAGCCGTCCTGAGGAGGATCCACAACCCGAGGCTCCGTGTGGCGTTAGAAAAGACCGAGGCCATATGTTTCCATCGGCCTCGAGCCAAACCCCAGGGAAGCTCGCGGATAATTGTGGTCAGCGCCAGGGTCGCCATCGGGTCCAGGATGAAGTATCTGGGTCTTGTCCTCGACAGCACGTTTATCGTCGAGGCCCATTTTGACCGCCTCATCCCCCGAGTGGAGAGGGCGGCGACCTCGGTAGGTCGCCTATTTTCCAATCTCGGGGTACCCGGGAATCGGGATCGCCGCCTCTACATGGGCGTGTTGCGTTCCATGGCGTCATACGGAGCTCCTGTATGGGCTCCGGACGGCATGGCCAACCGGCACTGCAAACAATTCTAGCTACTGTTGGAGAGGCGGGTGGCACTTAGAGTCATCCGCAGGTATCGTACCACGTCATACGTGGCGGCGATGTCCCTGGCGGGGGAGATTCCCCTTGAACTGCAGGCGACCGTACATGCATGTTTATGCGCACGTATGTGCCATAAGCCGGGTTCGAGGGATCCCGCCGGGGCCCCAGGCGGTTGCGGGCTTCGAACGCTAGGCCAGAAGACGCGCGTTTGCAAGGTGGAGTTGGGAGCTACAAGCCCACGCCGCCGAGCGCATCCGAGATGCCATACTGCCGCATTTGGACAGGCGGCGGTAGAGGGCTGGCGCGCTCACATAACAAATGCCGCAGGTATTCACTGGACACAGATGTTTCGGTGTTTACCCGTGTCAGATTGGGCGAGAGGGGACGGCTGGCTGCTACCACTGCAGCCCGGAGGAAGTGGACTCGACGGAGCATACGCTGTAGGTGTACCCCGCCTATTCAGCTCTGCGCCGATTCTTGCAATGTCAACTTGGGTGGTACCTCTCGCTGCCAGTGCTAGATGGGGCCATGTTGGACAGCGAGAGGAATTGGAGGGCGGTTACCTCCTTCTGCGAACAGGTAATGCATCAGTAGGAGGCCAGTGAGGAGGGTTGGGAACTATCCTACTCCACGCGAAGATCCCGGGCAGACGTGGCAATGGATCTACACGCCAGCCCCCAGGGAATTTGAGGGACTCCGGACACTCCGAGTTACAGCTGGGGTCGCCGGTGGTCCGGCTTTGTGTTGTTGGCGGAGTCGGAGCGGCGTAAGTGACGGGCACGTTCAAATTCGACTGGCATAGCCGCACCGGTGGCCGTGGCGTTCTGGGCGGGAGCTCAGGGCGCCTCGATTATACGGCCACGAGATGGAGCGGTGCAGGGCGCGACCTCCCTGCGCTGTGGAACTAGCAGAATGGGGGGACAAGTTTAAGAAATCTCCCCTCGGTACGCGCCTTCCCTTAGTTATTCAGGGCCGGCATGGTATGGGGGAGTCGCGGTTGGAGTATTCGGAGAGGCCCCGTGACCCCCCCTAGTGACTGAGGAAGCATTGCGTCCGAAAGGTTACCGCTGTGGTTTTAGTGGCTCAAACCCCACACTACCCTTGCCGTTCCCCCGGATGGTAAGGGTGTCTGGTTAGCAGATTTGCACAGCGTAAACGAAAAAAATAGGTTATGTTTGGGTTAGGTTTCCCTGCGTGAGCAGCCACCTTGTCGTGATGCAGTGACTTCAGTAGCCGTAAAGACGATTTGAGGCTATACCGGCAGGAGCTTTTCTCCCATAGGCTACCCATGCCGGGAAAACTCTCACCGGAACGGTGAAAACTAAGAGCTGCTCCTGTGTGAATAGTGATGGATAAATGGGCTGCGGCTGGGCCATGGATGATATTCCAAGCAGACAAGCCAAGGGGTAGTAGTAGCACTCCGACCGTGGCCGGGCGCAATATTAGTACCTGACCTCTGTCGGGGGGTATGGGTAAACGTAATTCCGGGAGAATGCCGGCAAAGGTCACGCGATCCCGCATGTTTAACGTGGAAGAACCGCTCACGTCCTGCTGTTAGGAGCCAATGCTGGAGTTGAATCAATGTCACCTGGGCGCAGGTATGTGGGATCACCTGGCCAGTATTTCCCGATACTCCGAGCGGTTTCGGAGACAATACCACAGCAGCGTCTAGCCTGAGGTGGGGTCAATATCCCGGACGGATACCGGTGCGTCCCCTCGATAGGGGTGACGGAAAGCGCTCGCATGAAATATGGTGCGGGCCTAATTCCTGTATCTCTTTGAAACAGTGTCACTTGGTGTTGATAGTGTGTGGCCTCCTGACAAGCCCCTTCTCGGCTCCGACATCCGTAACTAGGGCCTTTCAATACCCAGGGAATTTGCTCCACTGCGGTGGGTCTGTCACGATGCCCGAACCGGAGGAATATACACAATGCATCATGAATACAACCAAAAACAAGCCAAACATTAGGAAGACGGCAGGCGGAAAGAAAGTAGGCAGCTGTGAAAATCGCCTGGCACCCTTAGAGCCAGTAGCGGACAAAGAGCTCTACTTAGCACAACTTGCACGGGAGGAAGTGTCAGTCACTTCGGTCTCCGGGCGTTACCTGGAGACCAGTTCTGAGTCATCAACGGACTACGAAGGGGAACTTCACAAACGGCAGCCTGGAAACCTGCCAAAGGGCTTACGACCAGCCGCCGTAGCAATCGAAATACCTAGTTCCCCCGAAAGGGATGTGATATCTAAAGAAGACGGGGCTAGAACAAAAAGCCTCCAGTCTACGAACGAAAACCTTGCCACAAAGGAACAAAATAGGCATGAAACAATATTTAACGAGGAGGAACTCACCTCATTAAGTGTGAATCAGCTACTCGGGGCAATAGAGGTCCACTTCAGGGCACTAGCTAAAAGGACTGGAGCTGGCAGCCAGGCGAAATTCAGTATATGTGCGGAAATTTTTGTGAAAACCAAAAATGCGAGCATTCGCCAAACGCCCACGACGTCTACAGGGGAACCCTCCAACACCAAACTTAAGGCCATTTCCCCTGCGGAACAAACAGCAAAGGAGAAGAAGAGGGAAAAGGGAGAAGAGGTACCAACCCCCAAGGCAACGAATGTGGCTAAGGAAAACCCCGTCCCCTGGGCGACTGTTGTCCGCCGGGGCATCAAGCGAGGGAGGACGCAAGTACAAAGCCAATAGGACATTACGCAGCAAAGGGCCACTCAAAGCCTGAATAAGGGCAAAGCTGCAGCCAAATGGGGAGATGCTGTCTCGCTGAAGGTTAAGGTGTCCACATTCGCCGAGGCCGTCAAGAAGGTTAAGGACGGTCTGAGGATTCAGCCTGAGGGTCCATAGAGAATAAGGAGGTCCCGCACAGTTGAAGTCCTCCTCGAAATCAGCCCCAGGGTCGTTACCGCAGCGATAACGGAAGACCTCAAGAAAGAACTAGGGGTAGATTCGAAAACCAGCAGATTACGCCCCATGGTCAATATCGAAATTCTTGATGTCGACAAGATGGCTGAGGAGATCGAAGTTTCTGAGCCTATCAAAAGCCTCTGTAACCTAGACCCCCCCCCCCCCCCCGCTGCACCGGTTCTGAAGCCGGGATCACAAGGCATGTTACTGGCTGTTGTCGCATGCCCTGCTCACGCGGTTCCGACCTTAATCAAGGCTGGAAATGTAAAAATAGGCTGGCTCGTCAGCAAGGTAAGGATTGCTCCTTCAATAAACAGGTGTTTTACATGTCACGGCTTCGGCCATTTCGCAGAGCAGTGCCATGACGTTCCGAGGGAAGCCCTTTTCTGTATAAAATGCGGAGAAGAGGGACACAAGTTGTCTGAAAGCAAGGCAGTGACCTCTTGCAGACTTGAAGCTTCGAGGGGCGATACGCGCCAGCTTCTTGCCGTACCTAAGCGGAGCTTATATCGGCAGGTGTTGAGGGGCGTTAAACCACTGCAAAGTGTCACGTTCGTAGGTGTCGTGAACGGCGGGCTTGGAGAAACCCCTTCTTCACCACTGAAGGATCATCAGAAGGGTAGACTGTCCCTTGGCGGGAGGCGACCCACTTAGCCGTTTCGACCTCATATCTGCGCAAGCACAGGAATGGGGACGAAACGTTGCCCAGCGGGGACCACGTGGATGTAGGGTCGCTAGTTCGAGAACTCAGTCTCTTGCGGGCTTGCGTGATATTACGCATGTGTTTGGTGGCCGCGGCTTTCGCCACGTTCACCTCTCGCCTCGTGCACAACATACTCTTTCGAGCACGGGCCCGCGTTGCCGATGGCGAGTGTGTCCTTCCTTGTCTGTCTTGTACGTTCCTGTTGTTGCCAATTGGTTGGTTCGAAATGCTTGGATGTTAATGTTTCCAGTGGGTTATGTGTGTCGTCTCTGTGGTGAAGCGTTGCGCCTACTTGTGTCTGTGTCCTGTATTTGTCGTGTCATTGTCCTTGTTACTCGGCGCGTGATGTTTTGTGATGGTGCTCTGGTTTACTGTTGTGCCTGGATCGGTGGTGTAGGATTCTGTGCCAGTCTCTCCTTTTCTTCTCTGTGCCGAAGGGCGTCTGTTGCAAAAGCCGCGAACCCGTCGAAGATTTCCTTTCGGACAACATCCTGTGCTCTGCACGGCCAAACTATTCCTGTGTCTTCCACTATTCGGAGCAGCTTGGTTCTAAATGGTGTTAACTGTGTGCATTCGTATATCACGTGTTCTACAGAATCCTTTTGGCCACAGTAGCAGTCCTCCGAGGGTGCCACATTTATCTTTTTCTGGTAGTTTTTCAGCAACCCGTGGCCTGAGAGCAGTTGCATATTGTGGAATGTTAGCTTCATCCATTCCGAATTTAGCCTATCCTCCACTTTGCTGAAGTATTTGTGTGTCGTCCTTCCTTTCGGCGACTGCTCCCACTTGCTTTGCCATATTTCCTGTATTTCTGTCTTGATCTGTTGTTTAATTCGGTTAGCGAGCTCTTCTCCTGGGGTGTTTCCTTGTTCGTGGAATGTGAGGTTCCCTATTTCGAAGTATCTGTTGTGTTTTAGTAGATATGTTGCACGTTTTTCTGTCATTACAAGTTCTACTGGCGTTGCTGCAGTGAGGACAGTTAGGGCACTCGTCGAGATTGTTCGGTACGCTCGTGTGGCCCGGAGAAGGGCATATCTCTGTGCTTGCGTTAACAATTTGAGGTGGCAAGCATTTACTTTGTCGCTCCATCCGGCTGCTGCGTACGTTATTACAGGTATGAAGATGCCTCTGTATAGTGTCATCATGTTCTTTTACGTGATTCCCCAGTGGGCTTTCGCAACGTGTGATAGCTTATTAAATGCTCTTTTGCTCTTGGATGTGATATGGCGTATGTGTGGAGCGATATTGAATCTTGTCCCGAAGTGAATCCCAAGGTATCGTACAGTTGACACCATTTCCAGTGAGTTTTGTCCAATTTTTACAGTTGGTTGTCGTTTAATGTCCAGAAAACCTTTTAACAGTACCATCTCAGATTTGGTCGGTGATATCTGAAGCTTGTGGTTCGAGCACCACTGCGTGATGTGTTCTACTGCGGAGTTTGCTGCTGTTTCGATATATTTCCTTGAGTTTCCCGGTATTAACACAACCAGGTCGTCGGCATATGCTATTACTTGGTATCCGTGGCTTTCCAAGGTTTTAAGTAAGTCATCAAAGATAATATTCCAGAAGCTGGGGCCGAGAATGGAACCTTGGGGACAGCCCCTGTTGACGATTTTGCTAATGGTTGTGCTACTGCTATTACCTATGGTCGCGATTCTGTGTGACAGGTAGTTCTGGATGAGTTTATAGAGATTTGGCGGGCAATTTCGCCTTTTCAGTTTTTGGAGGATTGTGGGCAACCATACATTATCAAAGGCGCCGGTTATGTCAAATAGCATGGCTACAGCGTATTTATGTGTAGTTTGGTCGACTAGTCTTCGAAGCTCAACTATGGCGTCCTCGGTACACTTGCCTTTTCTGAACCTATATAGCCGGTCTGAGGAGAGTGGGTGTGAATGAAAGATAGGTTCCAACCGCCGTGATTGAAGTTTCTCCAGCAGTTTGCTCAATATTGGCAGAAGGCAGATCGGTCTGTATGACTTTGGATTCTGTTTGTATTTATCGTGTCCCTTAAGCAGTACCCTTATTACGCCCATTTTCCAAACCTTTGGAAACGTTCCGCTGGAGAGGCAGCAATTCATGAGCCGCGATATTTCATACTCTATCTTGGGCCACCCCGCTTTGATCATTTCTGTTTCTATTAAATCGTGTCCCGGTGCTTTTCTGTTCCTAAGAGTTTTTACTGCTTCCAGTATTTCCTGGGTTCCGAATTTTGGTGTATCGTCTGCGTCGGGGGGGGGGATGCTGTTTCATCGCGGACGGCTTAGTGCCATGCTGTTTCTCCTGTCGTGTCGTCGTTTGGTATGAGCTTATCTAAAAGTAGCTTACCTGTTTGCTCCCAAGTAGTTGTGTGCTCGCTGTCCGTCCTGATGCTATCGTATACAGCTTCAGCTTGCAATTTTTCGGTTTTCATCTTGTAAATTATGCCCCAAGGGTTGGAATTACCGCCTCTCGTCACGAATTCTCTCCAGCTGGTGGTTTTTGCACGTCGAATTTCTCCTATGTACTTGTTTCGTAGTGAATTGTATTGGGCGATTAATGTTGTTTTCCGGCTGCTGTTGTGTGCTGTTTGGCAGTTGCGTCTCGCACGCCGCACCAGTTTCTTAAGAATTGTTAGGTGTTTCGTCCACCACGGTGCCAAGTGTGGAAAGCGTGATTTCTTGAGGATAGACGCATCTCCGGCAGACCGTATGATTTGCTCGAGTTCAACTGTGTATCCGTCCGGGTCTAGTGTGTCTTCTCCGCACTGTAGTACTTCGCTCAGTTGTGTTCTTTCTTCCAGGACTTCTGTGGACTTGTTCCAGTTTGCGCGTTTGGTATTGTACCTTGGCGTCATTTTCTGTGTGAATGTAGTGTGGCGAGAGGCTGTATTTATGTTAAACGTTATCAGGTTGTGGTCGCTTGTCGTACTGTTTGGGTGGATTTTCCACTGTGTTACGTTATTGAAGCATGATGAGTTTACGAGGGTGACGTCAATATTTGATACTCCGTGTATGCTGCTGTAGGTGTGAATGTTGGATGGAGTGTTCATGATATACAGGTTGTGCTGCGCTATAAGGTTCTCCAGTTTTTCCCCTCTGTCGTCCGTGGAGCCGCTGTGCCAAAGAATGGATTTGGCGTTCGTGTCTGCGCACACAACGATGTTCTTTCCTTTTAGGTGGTGCAGAATTATGTCCAGGTGCTGTATATACAGTTCTATATCCTCCGACCATTGAAAGTATGCATTTACTATGTAGCCTTTGTATCCTCTTCCAGTAATTTCTATGCAGACGCAGTGCGTATTGGATAGTTGCTCTACTTTTAGTACGGTGTATTCTGGGTTCGCGATAGCTATTGCTGTGTTTATTCCTTTTAGAGTTGAGATGCGAGAGAAGGTTTTTCGGTCAGTTACGATTTTTGTTGCGATTCCAAGACCGGGCAAATTGTTACCAGAGACGTATGGTTCTTGGATCGCAATGACATCGATTTCCTTCATGTTAGTTTCTTCCCTTATCTCGTCCATCACAGCTCGCGAGTGATGCGCGTTGATTTGCCCTATTCGTAGCGGTGTCATGTCTGGACCGTGGGTGATTCTCGTGGTAAGTCTGGTTTCCGTGTTCTGTCTATTTCGTCTATTTATGACCATAGTCTATTTTTGAAATGTGCGTCTTCATGGCCATTTGATACGCTGGAAATTCCCTCATCCGTGATGGGTGGTTGTGAGGTTTCCCTGCCCTTTTCCAGTTAACGCACTGAGGTTCTTCCTTGGCTTTGGGACAGTTCCCTTGCGAGTGTCCGCTGCCTGTGCAGTGGCCGCAGGTCTCTGTGGAAGCTTTGCAGAACTTCGCTACGTGCCCAAATGATTGGCACTTGTAGCACCTTGTGACAGCTAAGTAGTCCTGTGCATAGCAAGCATGCCACCCGATTTACAACCTGCCCTCTTTTAGGATTTTGTCCCTGGCTTCGAGACTAACTTCTGCTACCCAGTCAACTGTTTGCCTGTCTTTGGGACCGGTTCTGAAGGAGAGCTTGAAGTGCTCTTGAATTTGGTCCTTGGAGAGGTGATCTAGGTTTTGGTGCCTTACCGCAGCCATGTTTTCCTTTTTTTCAAGTTCCGCTGGTAAGTTCCGTATAAGCAACCTGGGTTTCAATTTCGTCGGAAGGCCGGCAGTAAGACCGGCAGCCTTCAGCTTGGCATTCTGCAGGACGCTTCGTAGGACTTCCTCTGTCTTCATTTCAAGCAGAATACCTTTACTGTTTATTCTGCGCACATTCAAGATCTTTAATTTTGTAGCGACATAATTTTAGTTCAAATCAAATGAAAAGTAACGATAACGCTATTGCGGTAAGCAATACAGGTTATTTGTGTTGTACTCGACCGAAACGCACAGCGCACAAAGTTTACGCGAATTGTAAACACGGTCAATGCCCTGGTGAGGTTGTCCTTATCTATCGTGGGTTGACGACGTCATCAGGGCAACAACCTCGTCAGGTGATCGACCGAACGAAGAATAGTTAACGATAATATTTTAAAATTAACCTTCCAGAAATTTCGAGTACGTCACCAGGTGAGGTTTATAAGACGGACGCAAGAACGCCCGCCAGAGAAGTATTCGAGCAAACCTCAAGGCGGTCTTATCGTTACAAATAAAACACTTTAAAATCATTGCGAGTTAAAAAGTTATTCATCGTGCACCTCAGTCACAAAACATTTCCTTCAATTTCTCCTTCGCAGGCGCGACCGTTGATATTATTGTCTGCTTAGTCTCGTTGCTGTCCACAATTTTGCTGTTTTCGTGCGGATATATGGTTAGCACGTGCCTCTTGACGCTTTTGGCTGCTTCTACATTTGCTGCGGTGTTAGCCTTGAGTTTCTCGGCGTATGAGACCTGTGGTTGCGGTGTCTGTACCTTTCCGAGATCCTTGATGGTTTTCACAACGCTGTTCAGCGTTGCGTCCATTGCTTCTATCTTTTCGTCGATTTTAGTCTTAGAATTCGCCTTGAGTTTCAGCGCCGCGTTCTCCTTTTCAGTGTTCTGCGTCATAGTGCAGATCTGTGCGGCTAATTTCTTGGCGGTTTTAAGGTCGTCGAATCCTTTCACGCTGTCGAGGAGTGCGAGCAGGCGTCTAGCCATTGTATGGAGACTGTTGTTGCTGACGTCCGCTTCGCTTCCTTCGTCATCTTCGCTCGAGCTGCTTAGTATCACTTTTCTCTTCCGACGTGTGGTCATCTTAGCAGCTTCCACGTCAGAGGTATCCGTCAATTCCTCCTTCCTCTTTCTGTTTCTCCTTTTCACCTCAACGAAGTCGTCCACTTCCGCATCCATAGCGGTTGCTGCTAGCGGGCGCTTTGTGTCCTTAACCGTGGGTGCGTCAATTGTTTGTGCCAGCACTTTTCACTATATATTAGTTCGAAGAGCAATTCAAATAGCGCGCTCTGTGGGCTCTGGTTCACCACTCGCTCGCAACTGTTTCTTGGCGCCACCGTCGACCGACGCCAACAAGATGGCGTCACGGCGTGGCGAAAATTTCGCCACAATTTTTACTAATATTTTCTATTGCACTGCACAGATTTTCAAGATTTATATCACATACTGTTGCAACGCACTAGCACTACACGCCACGATAAACGTGTAAATTTTCACTGCACTATGTACCACTGCTTTCGCCGAACATTTGCGGAGCGACGTGGACACGCGTCCGTACATTTCGCCACCTGGTGGTCGAATCATTTACACAGGTGTACCGGCTAAAAGATTTGACTACAGAAAGGGACAGTCTACCCTTCTGATTATCCTTCAGCGGTGAAGGAGGGGTATTTGCCAAGCCCGCCGTCCACAACATCTACGGACGTGACCCTTGAAAGTGGTGATACGCACCCTTCTATCGCTGGTATACGCTAACGCCTCGGTACAGCAAAACCTTGGGGCCTAGTGCCGCCTAGATGCTTAATAAGACAAAAAGGTTTGGGTTAGGGTTGGGTCCCACCGCGGTGGGCGCCTAAGCGCCTCGACCAGGACGCACTGATGGCAGCAGCACAAGTGAGGGACGGACAGGAACGTGCTGCAGAGCCTGTCGATGGCAAAGCGGAGGCCTATTGGTTCCGGGGTGCTACGACAAAGATGTGCGACGTCGCCATGCCCCGGGCCAGGGTCCACCCCAGGAAGGCATTTTACTGGTGGTCGCGCGAAATTGCGGAACCACGCACGGGGTGCAACCGCGCGCGACGCCAGTATACCCGCGCCCGTCGACGTAGGCGGGAGGAGCACGCAAGGGTTGCTCAGCTGTACGGGCTCTACAGAGAAAAAGTAGTATCCCAGCATCTGGCCATCATCTTTGGCAGCACGGGGGGTCCATTGTAGTCCTATCATGGGCTACACCCCCGCCGCGAGCCGTGTTACGGGGTGGAGAGTGACGAAAGGTGTTGAAAAGTTATCGGACGACAGGTACGTGGTCCTTGACATTTCCACCGCCCCAAAGTTGGCACCCCGTCGCCGCCCAGAAGGCCGCCACCGCGATGGGAACTTAAACACATTGAGAAGGTCATCCTGATGGCCGCAACCATATCCGCGGCATGGCTAGAGCCTCCTGCAGAGCCCGTCGACGAGGAGGTGGAGGCACAATGGTTCCGGGGAACACTGACGCCAGTGTGTGACTCCGAAATGCCCCGGGCCAGGGTCCTACGGTGGAATGCGGTGTACTAGTGGTCGAGCGAAATAGCGCAACTAAGCACGGAGTGCAACCGCGCGCGACGCCAATCCACCTGCTCCCGTCGACTGCGTAGAGAGCCGGATAGGAGGTCTGCGGAGCTGTATAAGCACTACGGACAGGAAGGAGTAGCCCTGCTGCGGGCCATAAAAGGGGCGAAGGCCCACGCCTGGAGGCTTCTCCTCGGCCCTCTGAACCGCGATCCGTGGGGGTGCCCTTAACGAATGGTGATGGGACGACTGCGCCCCTGGGCGCCTCCGGTCACGGAGGGCCAAGTCCCCCAACTACGCGGGCGGATGATGGACCCTCTGTTTCCCCGTGGTGGGGAGGTATCCAGCCCCCGTCCCGAATCGGGGGCCCGTAGTATCGAGTGGTCCTCCGATCTGGGGGTCTCGGAAGGGAAGATGGCCGTGGTTATCCAGAACATCCGGTGCAAGCCTAGAGTCCCGGTACCGGATGGGATACACGGCAAGGCGTTGGAAATAGCCCTGGGCGTACTCACGTAGCGGCTAAGACCGATGCTCTCAGCCTGTCTGAGGTCGGGGGTGTTCCCGGCCTCTGGAAGGTGGTACGGCTACTTCTCAAAGCGAAGGAAGGAAGGCCCGCAAAAAGTCCCTCCGCGTACTGGCCGATATGCTTGCTCGACGAGGCGGAGGAGATGCCTGAGCCACCACTGACGCAGTGGTTCGCCTGAGCTCCATCTCGGATGCGGCAGTCGCCCGGGGCGGGGCGTGCGTGGCGGTGTCGCTGGTCATCGTCAACTTTCTCAACACCGTGCCCCTGACCGTACCAGGGAGTCAGTTCAACGTCACCGTGTGCCTCCATACCTGAGGACGGTCATCGGGGAGTACTTGGTGGGCAGGCGGATTGAGTTCCCATGCCGGTATGGGACGATGCAGAGGGACGTGTAGCGCGGGGTTCTGCAGAGGTCAGTGTTAGGACCCCTGCTATGGAACCTCGGTTTCATACATGTAGGCACATGTCATCTGCGATGCGGATGACACGTTGATTGTGGCCGTCGGGAAGACCCTCTGGAGAATCATCCGGAGGGTGGATGTGGCAGCAGCAGCAGTCGTGGCGAGGATCCGCGTCCTGGGCCTACGGATCGCGCCGGAAAAGACCGAGGCTATAGTCTACAGGCAGCCTCGGTCTTGGCGGCCGGAAAGGTCATGGGTCCGGATAGGTGGCGCCTAAGTCGAGGTGGACTCCCGCATGAAATATTTGGGACTCACACTCGACAGCCACTGGCGCTTCGAGGCCCAATTTGACCACCCTGTCCCCCGAGTCGAAGGGGCGTCGGCCGCGGTTGGCCGCTTTTTGCCTAATCTCGGAGGACATGGGGTCAGTATTCGCCGCCCCTAAATGGCAGTGGTGCGGTCGATGACCCTCTGCCGTGCCGCGATTTGGGCCTCAAACGTGATGGCCAGCCGGCACAACAAAGAACATTTGCGCCGGCTAGAGCGACGGATGGCCATCCGCGTCGTGAGAGGGTATCGCACCACGTCCTACATGGCGGCGCTGGCCTTGGCGGATGAATTGCCCTTCGAACGGCAGGCGGATGTACGCGCGTGCAGGCCATATGACATGCTCGTGGGATTCCGCCGGGGCCCGTGGCGGTTCGAGGGTTCGAGCGCTGGTCCCGGAGACGCGAGCTAGTTTGGTGGCGCGGGGAGCCGCGAGCCCACCCTCCGAGCGCGTCCCGGGGCCCCCCTGCACATCTAGACATGTGGCGGGAGAGGTCTGCCAGTCCCACCTACCGAATGACGCAGGTATTCACCGGACACGAATGCTTCGGTGTTTTCCTGCGTCGGATAGGGAGTGAGGAGACTGCTGGCTGCCTCCATTGCAGTGTGGAGGTTGAGGACATGACGCAGCACACGCTGGTTGTGTGCCCCGCCTTTTCAGCGCTGCACCCAGTCCTCCAGCAGCAAATAGGCTGGGAATTCTCGCTGCCAGCAGTAGTTGTGGAAATGCTGGGCAGCGAGAGGAATTGGAGGGTGGTCGCCTCCTTCTGCGAACATGTCATGTCCGATCACGCGCGAAGAGCTCGCGGGAGACGTGGCCGTACAACTGGGGTAGTTACAACTGTGGTGACCTGCGGTCCGGATATGTCCGGCGGAGTTGGGGCTGCGGAAGGAGCGGGTACGTTCAAATCCCCAGCGGCCGAGGCGTTCTGGGCGAGTGCCCAGAGCGCGTTGATTATACGGCAACGAGATGGAGCGCTGCAGGGCGCGACCTCCCTGCACTGCGGAAGCAGGTGAAAAGGGTGGAATATTCGAAACTCCCCTCGGGACGTGCTGTCCCTTAGAAAATCAGGGCCGGCATGGCATGTGGGAGTCGCGCTTGGAGTTCTTTGAGAGGCCCCGTCACTCCTCCTTACTGCAGGAGGAGGCATTGCGTCCGTAAGATCGCCGCCGCAACTTTAGTGGGCAAATGCCCCACACTACCCTTGCCGTTTCCCCGGCAATAATATTTCGCAACTGGCTCATGTTAGGTTCGGGTTAGGTATACGGTAGGTCTAGGTGCGACACAAGTACGGTTTAAGTAGCCACGGTCGATGCCAACGCAGGTCGTGTCGCTCCAAAGTCCAAAGCACACCACGGTCGACGCTTTGTCCGGTCGTGTCGTTCCGAAGTTACGGTAGGTTCGGGTCGAGTAGTAGGTGAGTTTTGATTAGATTCGGGTTAGTTTGAGTTGGGTTCGCGACTGGCTTATGTTAGGTTCGTATTGCATTGATGGTGTTCTATTCAAAGTGCCAGCGGCGTATTGCTTTGGACTTTATTATTTATATATATGTAATATACATTATATATTCCATACGGTAAAAAAAATCCCGCGCGCACTGCGCGCGCGCGATTAGCTGTTTTCCCAATCGAAATAATCTTCTTTCGATCATGCCGCTCTATATTCCTCGTCTCGTCTAAATTCCTTTAACTTTCTATGATCCTCTCTATTCTCTCTCACTGTGTCTATCTATCTATATATTATGAAACTTCTCTTCCCTCCTTCTCCGTGGGGTCTCGTCTAACAGACAAGACGAATCCTCAATCATAGTGCTGAGTCTCAACAGATCGCACCGTGGTAGCTGCTCTACCGAGTACAACACCCCGCCAAGTACCTAAGTCGTCTACAGACGATTCCGAGTCTCGACGTCGAACTTGGAGTACCAATGATCGACCGCTAGAGAGCGGCGGCCGTCGTTCGGCAGGATTCAGACAACTAATTCGATAACGCCCGTACGGCAAACTGGGCCCGTGCGATTACCGGTCACGATGAGCCAGCCACATAGTAGTTTCACATTGTTTTGAGCTTTTCGACCCAGACGAGACTCTTAGAGATATAGTTGCCTCCTTTGACTAGAGAGGATACGGCCATAGTGGCGTTCAGGCATAACGTATGGTAGCTTCGCACCACCGGCCGCTCAACCGAGTGCGTGAACCGAATGTCCGAACCTGCGGTTCCTCTCGTACTGAGCAGGATTAATATCGCAACGACTAGTCATCAGTAGGGTAAAACCTACCTGGCTCACGACAGCCTAAACCCATCTCACGTTACCTGTTGGCGTGTGAACAATCCGACGCTTGGCGAATTCTTCTTCGCAATGATAGGAAGAGCCGACATCGAAGGATGAAAAAGCTAC
Organism: Eucera pruinosa; assembly: GCA_028830335.1. Taxonomy (NCBI): domain Eukaryota; kingdom Metazoa; phylum Arthropoda; class Insecta; order Hymenoptera; family Apidae; genus Eucera; species Eucera pruinosa. The sequence continues at coordinate 38,801 of JAMYCR010000169.1, forward strand.
GTCGCTATGAACGCTTGGCCGCCACAAGCCAGTGATCCCTGTGATAACTTTTCTGACACCTCTTGCTGAAAACTCTTCAAGCCAAAAGGATCGTTAGGCCGCGCTTTCGCAGTCCCTATGCGTACTGAACATAGAGATGATGCCAGCTTTTTCCCTTTTGCTCTACGCCAAGCTTCTGTTCTCGCTGAGCTGGCCTTAGGACAACTGCGTTATTCTTTGGCAGATGTACCGCCCCAGTCAAACACTCCGCCTGACAGTGTCCTCGAATCGAATCACGAGGGAGTATTTTTGGCATTCGACCGCAAAGGTCTCACACCACTCTTACACGCTTGGCAGCAGAACGCCGTGACTACCGGGTCGAAACACCGGAGCACGCGCTCCGCCTAACCGAGTAAGTAAAGAAATGATGAAAGTAGTGGTATTTCACCGGCGATGTTACCATCTCCCACTTATGTTATACCTCTCACGTCTCCTTATAGTGCCACACTAGAGTCAGGCTCAACAGTGTCTTCTTTCCCCGCTAATTTTTCCAAGCCCGTTTCCTTGGCAGCGGTTTCGCTAGAAAGTAGATAGGGACAGAGTTATTGTGTATCTAGCATATTAGGCGCATGCGCCACTTGCCGTTCCAAGGCTTCCGGCTATGCCGGCAGATGGTGGGTAGCGTTTTAGCTACTGCGAATGGTCACATTCGTAGAAGTTACGAACCGCGGACTTGGAAAATCCCCTCCTTCACCACTCTAGGATCATGAGAAGGGTTGACTGCCCCTTTCGGGGAGCGACCCACTTAGCCCTTTGGCTTGTATAGTTGTGCAGGTTCAGAAATGCAAGCGGAACGTTGCCCAGCGGGGAGCACGAGGAGGTGGGGTCACCAGCGCAATGCTCAGTCATTTGCGGGCTTGCGTGGTATCACGCAGGTATTCGGCGCTTGTGTCTGTCGCTAATTATACCACTCACTTCGAGCACTACACGTTTAATAATGCGTGGACCCGCGTTGCCGACAGTGAGTATTGTTTGACGCCCCCTGCTTTTCTTTCCGTCCTGGTGAGCTGGTTCTCATTAATTTGGTGCTGCCTCGTGCTGTTGCGCTGTGTGTGATGTTTCAATGCTGCTCTCGATTTCTCATTACCTCCGAAGCAAACGTATTAAAATGCTTGAAAGTGTCCTGTTTGGTCAGGTCTGATAACTTGCATGGCGATTTTGTTCCTGTGTCATTAAGTTTCCGCAACAGTGTTTCCCTATTTATAGATAATAAAGGTCATTCAAACGTTATGTGTTCGACGGTTTCGGTCACTCCGCATTCGCAAAGGTTGTCTGGTACAATATTGAGTATCTTCTGTATGTCCCTCATTTGGCCGTGTCCCGATAGCAGCTGAACGTTATGATATGTAGGTTCTATCCAGTAGGGTATTAACCTCTGCTCGATCTTACTAAGGTATTCGTAGGTGATTTTTCCTTTCGACGATTGATCCCAGCTGAGTTGCCACATTTTTCTAATTTCGCAACTTATTTGCATCCTGACTGTATTAGTATTTTTCTCTGGTTAACCATATAAAAGGGTTGTCAAACTCCTCAAAAGGAGAGCCCCGATGCCGTCATACACAAAGGAGGAAACAGAAGAGAATGTACGGGACCTCTTTGTTACTGAGGAGGATAGTGTATCCCGTCAAGAAATGTTGAGGTGGGAACAAGAGTATATGTTTGAGGAGCGTAACTTCCCCTCAGTAACAGAGGAGGAAGTCCTAAGAGCGTTAGAAAGGCTGAAACTGAAAAAGCTCTGGGGGAAGACGGCTTCGACGTCGGAAGCGTGAGGAGGGTGTGCAGGGAGTGTCCTCTTCACGTGGCCAAGCTATTTGACCACTTCTTCAAGCTGAGACATTTCCCTACTCCGTGGAAGAGTGGTAGATTGGTCCTGATACCCAAGGAAGGAGGAGGATCTCAGGGGGTGAGACCTTTGTGCATCCTCTCCGCTTGGGCTAAGTTGTTCGAATACCTGATATTAAACAGGGTGAACGAGTTCTTGGGCGCTGATGGGCTGGCTGATAACCAGCATGGTTTCAGACCCGGGTGGTCCACCACAGATGCGCTCAATCGCGTCATAAGCGTGTGGGACAGGGCCAAGGCTAATGGAGGTCACTGCCTTGTCACACTAGATGTCAAAAACGCCTTTGGCTCACTGAGATGGGAAAATGTGCTAAGGGGTATTAGAGATAGAGGCTTCCCTGGGTGGCTGGTCGGGCTGCTGGCCAGCTATCTGCATCAAAGGGAAATCTTTTACGAAGTGGGGGCGAGGTCGTCCGCTGCCCTATATATGCAGGTGTGCCACAGGGGACCGTCGTGGGCCAACACTATGGAATGTTGCTATGACGGCCGCCTGAGGCAGGAGATGCCCCAAGGGGTTGAGGTTATAGGGTACGCGGACGATATCGCCCTCATGGCAACGTCTAAATCAATGGAGACCATTGAATGGAAAATTGCAGAAGCTGTAATGAAGTTAGACGAATGGATGCGGGTGGCTGGCCTGCAGCTCGCCGAACAGAAGACCGAAGTGGTGCATTTGACAGGAAGAAAGTGGGCCAGGACTGTCCGAGTGTGAGTATGTGGGACGGACATCGAAGCCAAAAAAGCCATACAATACTTACGTATTTTTATTGAAAGAAGTCGCGTTTTCACGGAATACGCAAAAGTGGTGTGCGGCGGGACCTCTCAGTATGCTGGAGCACTAGTGAGGCTTATGCCCAATGTGAGAGGCTGCACATACGGAGTTAGGAGGGCATACTGCGCGGCTGTCGAGTCGGTGCTGCTGCATGCTGCGCCGGCCTGGTCACAAGATGCAGATTATGAAATAACACGTAAAAAGCTACGCGCAGCTCAAAAGCTGGCTATGATCCGGGTGGCGCGGGTGTATCGTACTGTGTCGGCCGACGCGTTGTGTGTCCTCACAGGGATACCTCCTATAGATTTAAAGATACGGGAAAGGAAAAGGATCCATGATAGGCTGGGGGGTCGTGCCGGTGACACGCGACACACGCATGGAGCAGGGATACAGTTAAAATGCTCAATGACATTAAAAATGAGGAAATGTCAGAAACTATGAAGAAAAGGCAAGAAAAGTTGAATCGGGCGCAGCATGGGGAGTGGACCAGAAAATTAATACCCAGTGTAGAGGTGTGGATGAAATGGGGTCCGTGGAAGTTAGATTTTAAAATAACACAGCTCTCCAAGGTCCATGGTAGTTTCAGAATATACTTACGCTGGATAGGGTAGGCTAAATCCCCAAACTGCCTCATGTGAGGGGAAGACGAAGAGGACACTCCCGAGCATGCCTCACCTCGTGCATGGCTTTTAGGGAAGAAAGACTAAGCATGAGGAATAGTGTTGGCCACATTAGGACTCGGAAACTTTTTAAGAGCCATAAAGGACGAGAGAAAAAGACCATTTATCGTAAGATACTTTAGAAGTATAGTAGAATGGAAAATCACTGATGAGCTCGATAGAGAGAGAGACAGTCCAGAGGGCGAGGTTAGCAGATTAACGAGTATACTAGACCAAGTGCTATATACTACAGGACTAGGGGGTATATATATAATCCAACGTGGGAAGAAGCCTTGCCTCAACCTTTTTTTTTTTTTTTTTTTTTCCTTTACTGATCTTACTATATAGAAAGGACTATTTTTATTTATTTTATATTTTACGTTCGCTTTTACATCATATTTTATTTCATATTTCACATACCTGTATATTAATTCTTGATATATATTACTTTATACATTTTATATACATTTTAGATATCTATTTATTTATTACTTTTATATTTATATTTATATTTATGTATTTATTAACTTACTTATGATTTACATATTTATATATATATATATTTTTGTATCAATTTTTGCTGGTTTGAAATATTTGGTCTGAAATATAAATTGTCAAATGTGTGTATGCTAAATTTTTCGTTGAGTATGAGTAGATTGTGTTGCAAGATGATGTTTTCTAATATTTCACCCTTTTTGTCCGTGTGGGAGCTATGCCAGAGGGAGGATTTGGCGTTGTCGTCAGCCCATATTTTGATGTCGCGTCCTTTGAGTTGGTGAATTGTCTTGTCCAGGTGTTGAAAGTACTTATCGATTTTATCAGAGAACAGAAAGTGACCTGACATGATGTAAAACTTATATTGCCTGACAGTTATTTCTGCACAGACAAAGTCGTTGTTCAAGAGTTGCTCTATCTTTAGTACGTCGAAGTTTGGCTTGGTGATTGCGATAGCTGCTTTAATTATGCCTGCTGTGGTCAACCGAATGTATGGTTCGGTAGCTGTTAGAATTCTTGTTGATAGGCCGAGACCTGCTATACCATTATTACGGCTGTATGGTTCCTGGATTGTGGTGATGTCTATTTTCTTCAGGTGCATTGCATTTCTCAATTGGTCTACGATGGATGCTGAGTTTTGTGCATTTATTTGCCCTATGCGTATTGTCTGTGCATAGTCTGTGCCGCCATGCTTAGTTGCATTACGGCAATCCTCTTCTTTCCTGCAGCTTTTTGATATGGGTTCGTCTGTTCGTGACAGGACCTGATTAATAGCCGCAATGTGAGCCGGACAGTCTTTGTCTGTTACGTTATGATTGTGTGCCTTTACTGCCTTCTTGCAGTTAACACATGCGGCCTGTGCGTCCTTCTTGGGACAGTTCTTGAAGGTGTGTCCTGCTGTTGCGTAGTGACCATATACGTCCCTTTCGTTTTTGCAATGTTTGGCGGTGTGTCCGAAACCTTAACATTTGTAACACATCGTAGCCACCATGTAATCTTGCACTTGGCAACATTGCCACATAATATATAAGCGTTCCATTTTTGTGAGAATTTCTCGGGCTTCCTTCAATGTTTCCCGATCTAAGTTGAAACAGTCATTGTTGCCCAGGTTTCCGGGATTGAATGCGACCTTTATCTGATTGCGGTACTTTTGCGATTCTTCCGTACTCAGGTTCTGCTCAAATATCGCTTGCAGGAGTTCAGCATCGTCGTCTCGTCTCGGCACTCCGTATACAATTACGCGTGGGTTCTTCTTTGCCGGGACGTTGACAATCAGGCAGGCTGATTAGAGCTTCTCGTGTCTGAGAAGCTTCTGGATATTGCTGTTGCTTCCTGTCTCTATGATTAGACCGTTCCCGTGCATTCATCGTACGTTCTTCACTTGCAGATTGCTTTCTTTGGGTGAAACTATATATATGAGAGCACTTTTCATGTCCTCGCTGTTGCCATATCTTTCTGTTTCTTTGGGTCGTATAAGACAGACGTTTGGTGGGTTCTGCTTCAAGTTTGAAAGTCCTGCGGCTTTTGACTTGATTCCCAGGCGCTCCGCATACGTCATTTCCCGCATTGTAGGTGATGTGGTTCCTCTGACATCGGCAATTTCCTGCCTATGTGATTTGCTCTCCGGCTTCAGCACTACGACTTGACCCCCCAGGAGACTATTCAGCAGCAGTGAATCTTGCAGAAGAGGGTGAAGTTTACTGATTTTGCTGACGATATATCTGCTAGTATCTCCTTCAATTCCGTTTTCCGGGCTGGTTAGTAGCGTCAGGAGCTTCTTTTGCACAGCGTCTGCTTTCACCTTAATTTCCAGTACTCCACCAAGGCTGGGTGTACTTTTACTGCCATTTTCTTCTTCCATGTCACTGTTCCGCGTCGGTTGTCGCTCTTTGTCGGTTATCTCCAGTTGGGCCAGGTCTGGTGCGCCGGTCCTCTTCTGTGGTGGGTCAAGTTCAGGATAGAAACAGATTTACTCTTCCGCACGTGTTTCGATTTCCTGCGTATCACTGTCGTCATCTCGGCGACTGTGGTGTCCCCTTCCACGTCCATATTCTCGCGCTCTTGCACTTCTAGTCTCGTCCGGCAAGTGGCGTTGGCGAAGGCGTCGTCCAAGGTGACTTCTAAAATGGCGAACAATATGGCCGCCGCCCTAACCTGTCAACAGAAAACTGTGTTTGTCTTACTTACATCGCTTAATTCCTATGGGATCTCTAATATCGTTGTATTGAAGTATCCGCAGGGCTCTCCGGAATGTTGTGATGTATTCGTCTTTGCTGTGGCGTTAGTCGGTTCCGTGAAATCGGTGATAGCGTCGGTCGTCAGGCAACGATGGGCACGGTCGACATTCGGGATCGTTTATTTTGCACAAAACTTCAGTTCAACTGCGAATTTCACGAAACTTTATGTGTCTAAACACTCACACTTACGTAAAACTAAACACTTTTACGTCACCCGCTGGTAGGCATATTCTGTCTATATGTTGCCATGGTAGGATTATTAACGATGCTGTTGTGTGTTGCTCCTAACGCGCGCGTGATTGTTACGAGGATCGGTTGGTCTCCGTTGATGGTTCCTATATTTCGTTAATATCCACGTGGTCCGCATAAAGCTGCGGTGGATATTAACACCCCACTGGAGTGCTGCAGTTGTTAGAATCAGCTTTAGGTGTCGTGGTAGCTTAAACGTCTCCATTACAGCTTCATTCGACGCATGCCAGCCTCCACGAGCGCCAACAACGAAGGGCATTATCTTAACATTCTGTGTTTTGTACATTGCTCTAACTTTGTTCCTAGCGTCTATTGCATCATATTTTTCTTTCTTGATCTTGTACTCATTATCTTTTGAGTTTTTGTATGTTTCATAAACTACTGTTGTTTCTATTATATATGTGGTGTCCTGCGTTTTTGTAACTAGATCGGGAATGTATGTATTTGTTTGTGTCGTTATTCGTGGCTATTCCTCACATTTCAATCCAGTTTTAGATTTTGATTGATTAATAAACGTGTTAATATTGTCATGTCTATTTATATTTACGTAGTGTGTAATGGGACATCTTTGTAGTACATGATATAAGGTTTCTCTAGTACCTGTGGAGGAAGAATTTCTGCAATCGCTATCGGACATGTAAGGAGCTCCTTTCATTGGCAGGATACCAATCCTTAAATTAATTGCGCCTATTTAATCCCTGCCACTCCAGTGTTCTGGGGGTCATATATCCAGTTGGCGATTCCAAGTGTCATATACTTTAAACCAGCGCCAAGTGCAGATTCATGTAGTTTTTCCGTCCAATATTTCTGCACTGCTGTTCTTGTGGCTACATTCAAGTTGCCAGAAATTCTCCGTAATTTACCGTTTGGTTGCTCCACTGCAGGTGTTTGCCGGATAGTTTTTATCTCAGTATCTCCGCGTACACTTAGTCTCTCGAGTCGCCGGAGGTACACGGTTGATATGTGTAGGGTTAATGAAGGTATTCCCAATCCGCCGCCCCGCATAGACGCGTGTATGTATGCTGTCGGTGTCGTTTTCGGCAAATGGAGAGTTTCCTTA
>JAMYCR010000170.1:5000-10000 GCA_028830335.1 Eucera pruinosa
CTTAGATGGAGTTTACCACCCACTTAGGGCTGCACTCTCAAGCAACCCGACTCTAAGGAGAGATCCTCCCGAAACGCGTACCGGTCGCTACGGGCCTGGCACCCTCTACGGGTAAGTGGCCCCATTCAAGATGGACTTGGACGCAGTTCGACGTCACGGGATAAACGGATCCTCCCGAACACTACATTTCCCAACGGCGGTACCGCGGGATTCAGTGCTGGGCTAATTCCTGTTCGCTCGCCGCTACTAAGGAAATCCTTGTTAGTTTCTTTTCCTCCGCTTAGTAATATGCTTAAATTCAGCGGGTAATCTCGCCTACTCTGAGGTCGTCTCTACGTTACGTCGCGAAACATTCGTGACGATAGCGCGCTGCGTGAGAAGCAACGGATAACGTTGCCCCGAAGGGAGGGTAAACAATTTCGATACATAAAGAAGAGGGAAGAGGAAATGGTACCTTCTACTCGTCGAAGCGTTTCATGCACCGCGCCAAATTGTCTTCTTTCATCGTGTGTCGTCTCGTTCTATTACCGGAGACGCTCGCCGGGCAACCACCTACCGGTTTTTAACGTCCGTCCTTTCCGTATCATAGCCGTATTTTCACCATTCCGGGCGGTTCCTTATTTTTATTCGCAACGTCCGAAGCATGGAGATCGTAACGGCGCGCATCCTCAACTCGACCCGATTCTCGTACCCTGATCCTTCAGAACGAAGGATAGGCCGGGATGTGTCGGAGCGCGCAACGCGAAACTTTACTCCTGTTCGGTATGCGACGGAACGCACGCAAGGAAACGCAAATAGGCTGCTTTCCGGGGACTGGACGACCGGCGTCGGACAGATGCGCGGTCTCCTTCATCGACAGCACGAGAAGACACGGGGTGACCAACACTCGCTTTCGAAGTTTCTCTCCTCGGCGTGGAGGCTGGCGGCGTATTGCTTTTCGCTTTATACTTTCGAGCCTCGCCAAAGGGGATCTTTTTTCATTCGTCCAGCTCTACGCACTCTTTCCATGTAGCGTTTTCGTTCGACCACCTGTCGCGTAACTTGCACGGACACTCGTGCACCTCGGGTACAGAAACGTTTTCCGGCCGATCGTCCTCGTGTTCAAATCGGATACGGGTTGACAGACACATGTTTCGAACGAACGTGGCTTGGGCAAGAGCGCGCGGGCAGAGAGACTCGAGACGACGGGGAAAATGAGCAATCCCGATACAGTTACACTCGTCTCTCTGTGTTCATCCGCACAGCACCTTTTTTTCTTCCAAGATCATCAGCGTTCGAAGAAGCTGTGTATGTCCGCGCCTGTTAGGCGACTCCCGATGTCTCGACGACTCGTGGGAAAAAATTCGGCGTCAAACGACGACCCATAATTTTCAGTGACGGTCCGTGCGTTCGTTCGCGCAGAGTGTAAACGCACACGGTCAGAGGGGAGCCGGGAATCGATCCCTGGGGCTGTGTACGAGCACCAAACACGCCACTACCTTCAGTTACGGTGTCTCCCTCTTAATTATATCTCCTCTCTTCGGTCTGAGCTTCTCATTGCTCTCAGCCGTGCGCATAAATAAATGTCTTTTTAGACGACGTCGGGGGCGCGGCATGTTATTCGCGCTCGTAAGACGTGCGAGACGCAGCGGTGGCGGACGTGCGAATCGGCACGATAAGGCTTTGCAACCGGTACACGGAGCGGTGCTCGCGGGCGGTCGTCGAAAACGACGACGCGCGCAGGCCGCGGGCACTCACGCAAGTCCGCGACAGGTTCCGTTGCCACTCGTTAACACGATCCCACGCCGCACGCGCACACGCGTACGACTCACAGTCTCGGCACGACCGCGGCGAACGCCGACGAACGTCCAACATAATTCGCTCGTACGTCGCACGATACTCGCGCTCGCCCCTTAACGCAAGCCTTCGCCCGACTCTGAAACGTTCGCCAATGCGAACGACGGCGGGGATATGGCCACGAAGGGAAATGAGGCAAAGAAACGCGCGAAACGCAAGCAGTATCTGGGTTACGTGAACGACCCTCAGCCAGGCGTGGTCCAGGAATTGTATCCGTGGACCGCAATGTGCGTTCGAAATGTCGATGTTCATGTGTCCTGCAGTTCACACGTTGACGCGCAATTGGCTGCGTTCTTCATCGACCCACGAGCCAAGTGATCCACCGTTCAGGGTAATCGTGTATAAAAATTTCGTTCGAAGTCTGGTAATGTCTCAAATACTCTGTTCCAAAAGGAATCCGAGGCCCTGGCTCCTCCACGGGTACAAGAAGGAGGTGCCGGGCGTCGCCATGCCGCAACGGAGTAGAACCGTGCGGCTTATTATTGACGACACAAGTCCGAAGGACGAAGCCCATCGGAAGCGTACGCTGTCCGATAGCCGGGCGCAAAGTACATTGAAGTGTATAATATAACGAACCCATCGAGATCCAGGGACGAGAAAACGACGGGGATGCCCCGATACAGGATCCTCGTGCATCGCTGGACCTCTAGGAACCATCGCAATGCGGCAGGCCCATACGCCCCTCAATGAAACTCCTATATGGCCGCTCAGGACGGGGAAAGAAAGGTCGATGGGACTACCGGTCGGCCTCGAACGATCATCCACGACCCAAAGTCAGATGACGAGATATATAAAATTCGATTCTCGCCACGACAAGGGTGTCAGACTCACGACAACGAGGCTACGCAAGCCGGTCCGTCCCCTCTGAACGGCATTATTAACCGACGTGCGGTGAAGGAGCGCAGTCTGTTCCGAAACACGCCAAGCGTTCGTTCAGGTGGAAATGCGAAATCGAAGGAATTTCCCGGTCGGCCTCGCGCGGTCTTGCTTCCCAAAGTCCGATAACGAGAAATTATAGAATTCGATTCTCGCCACGGCAAGGATGTCAGACACTCGACAACGAGGCTGCGCAAGCCGGGTCATTCCCTCTGAACGATACGTTACGTTACCGAAGTACGGTAATGTTACGAGGCAGTTGTTTCGTACCATGGCTCCCGCGTATTCGTTCGGGTAGGATTCAAAATTCGATGGAACCGTCCCCGGTCGGCCTCGCGCGATCGTCCCTTCCCAGTGTACGATGACGAGAAATATTTAGTTCGATTCTTGTCACGACACGGGTTCAGACTCTCGACAACGAAGCTGAGCGATCCGGGTCGTTCCCTCCGAGCGACACGTTACCGACGTACGGCGGAGAACATCCTCTCTCGAAGTACTCCCACTGTCTCACGTTCAGGTAGAAATACAATATTAATCTATGGAACTTCACACGGTCGGCCTCGCGCGGTGTTGCTTCCCAAAGTCCGATAACGAGAAATTATAGAGTTCGATTCTCGCCACGGCAAGGATGTCAGACACTCGACAACGAGGCTGCGCAAGCCGGGTCATTCCCTCTGAACGATACGTTACGTTATCGAAGTACGGTAATGTTACGAGGCAGTTGTTTCGTACCATGGCTCCCGCGTATTCGTTCGGGTAGGATTCAAAATTCGATGGAACCGTCCCCGGTCGGCCTCGCGCGATCGTCCCTTCCCAGTGTACGATGACGAGAAATATTTAGTTCGATTCTCGTCACACGACACGGGTTCAGACTCTCGACAACGAGGCTGAGCGAACCGGATCGTTCCCTCCGAGCGACACGTTACCGACGTACGGCGGAGAACATCCTCTTTCGAAGTATTCCCAACTGTCTCACGTTCAGGTAGAAATTCAATATTAATCTATGGAACTTCACACGGTCGGCCTCGCGCGGTCCTCCGTCCCAACGTCCGATGGCGAGAAATGTATAGGTTCGATTCTCGCCACGGCAAAGGACTTGGACTCTCGACAACGAGGCTGCACAAGCCGGATTCGTTCCCTCTGAACGATACGTTACCGATTTACGGTAGTGTAACGAAGCAATTGTCCCGTACATGGCTCGCGTGTATTCGTTCGGGTTGGTTTCAAAATTCTATGGAACCGTCCCCGGTCGGACTCGCGCGGTCTTCTTTCCCAGTGTACGATGACGAGAAATATTTAGTTCGATTCTCGTCACGACACGGGTTCAGACTCTCGACAACGAGCCTGAACGATACGTTGCAGAACTATGGTAAATGGACAAAGAGTTTCGAGAGCGTTGCACGCGTATTGGTCCGGGTGCGATTCAAAATTCAATGGAACCGCCGCTCGGCCTCGAGCGGTCTTCCTTCCCAAAATCCGATGGCGAGAAATATAAAGTTCGATTCTCGCCACGGCACGGGTGTCCGACTCTCGACAGCGAGGCTGCACAAGCGGGCCGTTCCCTCCGGACTACCTACGCGTTCAACTGTAGGAGCGATAAAAACGGGCGGCACATCATCGCAGTGCGATCTTATGTTCCAGGTTACCCGAATCCACGAAATAACGTGGTTTCGTCCTTTTGGACAGCTTTCGTTCGGTACCCTTAATTCGGGAGTAGAGCGTAAGATGGCGCCCAACGAGCGGGAAGCGTGATGCGTGGCGACGGGAGGGTTTACCAGAGGTCGTACGTTTCCTTCCATGAGAACGTCGCGAAACTAATTTCGACGGCTGCTCGTTCGGTCATGGAATTCGTCTCGGGCCGACTCGCTGCTGGCTCCCCCTCCCGTATGCGTTCGCATCGCTATCGCTTCGATCGTTCGATCTCGGAGAGGCATCTTTTCGCTTTCCCCGGAGAGCAAACACACGCAAGCAATGAAGGCAGAAGAGGGTGCGTCATCTCTCTGACACGAGGCACTTTTAGAGATTTGATCGATAGTTTGTGGGACTTGTTTTTGTTCTGCTTTATTGTGTGGCTTTTCACTAAACGAACGCACAGCGCATCGTGCCTGATAATTCGTGGGACTTGTTTTTGTCTTGCTGTATTACTGTGGCTTCTCGTTTGACACTCGGCGCGCTCCGTGCCCGATAATTTGTGGGTCTTGTTTTTTTTCTATTATTCTCATTGTGGCTTTTCATTAGACACTCGGCGCGCTCCGTGCCCGATAATTTGTGGGACTTGTTTTTGAATT
>JAMYCR010000170.1:12500-15000 GCA_028830335.1 Eucera pruinosa
CCAGAAATCCGGTGCGCGCTGGTCATACCGCATGGGACACGCGAGTGTATAACATTTTCAAGACCCTCCTCTCGACGCACGAATGCATCAGGATTGCAAGTATTCGAATTAGCTTCGATACATCCAGTTACGCCCAAGGGCTTTTATAAACATTACGATTTTCGTAAATATTATAAAATAATACTTTCGTTCTTCAAAGATCTTTCTCTTTATTTTAAAAGATCGTCCGATCGCTCGGAATTCAGGTGACCGCCATGGGCGAGAATTGATGCTCAGATAGTTCAAGTACACACGTCGAAACGTACATACAGGACACCAGCCTGTCCGTTAGCAGGCTCGCCACGTATGGGCCATTCGGTCATAGACACCGACCCGTGGCAATGCAGTGTAGAGAAATATGTATCGGAGCGAAACACGGAGCGAGAACAGTCGAGAACGATCAAATTCTCGAGGAGCGGTGGACTGATTCTCAACCGAGGTCGTAGAATAGCCACTCGCCCGACGCTGCTCCGCCCGGCCCGTCCGGACAGTCGACTCTCTTATAGATACGAAACGGCCGGCCGAACGGTCGGCGCCGCTCAGGGAAAATGTACGTGCGCTTACCGTGCTAAACCGCCGTAGCGACAGCCCATCTGGCGTGGCCGCTCGTACTTGGGCGCGCACGCAGCCGGTCCCCGGTCGAGTCACTCCAACGCATCGGAACGACTCGACTGGAACGGGCGAGCTATACGAACGTCCTGGGAATATAAGTACGAGTAATATTATTATAGAAACAATGAATCAAACCGAACAGAGCTCTCTTACACGTAAAAAGATACGAAAAAAGATCCGGTCGAGTCGCTCCGGCGACTGAAGAGGGGCTCGGCCGGTCGATTCGCTCCGCAGCTCGGAAAGCGTTAGGGCCGATTATTCGGTCGAGTCGCTCCAACCCAAGGAGATGGTGTGCGTGCTATCATTCGGTCGAGTCGTTCCGCGGCTCGGAGCGAGTTACTGCAGCACTATCGGTCGAGTCGCTCCAAGTACTGGCGTACGTTTACTTGCGATCCTTCGGTCGCATCGCTACGCGGTTGGGAGCGTGTTACAAGCGATGCTTCGGGCGAGTCGCTTCAAGCCTTGGTGCACGATTACGTGCTATCATTCGGTCACGTCGCTCCGGGGCTCGGTGCGAGTTACTGCAGCACTACCGGTCGAGTCGCTCCAAGTACTGGCGTACGTTTACTTGCGATCCTTCGGTCGCATCGCTACGCGGTTGGGAGCGTGTTACAAGCGATGCTTCGGGCGAGTCGCTTCAAGCCTTGGTGCACGTTTACGTGCTATCATTCGGTCACGTCGCTCCGGGGCTCGGTGCGAGTTACTGAAGCACTATCGGTCGAGTCGCTCCAAGTACTGGCGTACGTTTACTTGCGATCCTTCGGTCGCATCGCTACGCGGTTGGGAGCGTGTTACAAGCGATGCTTCGGGCGAGTCGCTTCAAGCCTTGGCGCACGTTTACGTGCTATCATTCGGTCACGTCGCTCCGGGGCTCGGTGCGAGTTACTGCAGCACTACCGGTCGAGTCGCTCCACGTACTGGCGTACGTTTACTTGCGATCATACGGTCGAATCGCTCCGCGGCTGGGAGCGTGTTACAAGCGATGCTTCGGGCGAGTCGCTTCATGCCTTGGAGCACGTTTACGTGCTATCATACGGTCAAGTCGCTCAGGGGCTCGGTGCGAGTTACTGCAGCACTACCGGTCGAGTCGCTCCAAGAACTGGCGTACGTTTACTTGCGATCCTTCGGTCGCATCGCTACGCGGTTGGGAGCGTGTTACAAGCGATGCTTCGGGCGAGTCGCTTCGAGCCTTGGTGCACGTTTACGTGCTATCATTCGGTCACGTCGCTCCGGGGCTCGGTGCGAGTTACTGCAGCACTACCGGTCGAGTCGCTCCAAGTACTGGCGTACGTTTACTTGCGATCCTTCGGTCGCATCGCTACGCGGTTGGGAGCGTGTTACAAGCGATGATTCGGGCGAGTCGCTTCAAGCCTTGGTGCACGTTTACGTGCTATCATTCGGTCACGTCGCTCCGGGGCTCGGTGCGAGTTACTGCAGCACTACCGGTCGAGTCGCTCCAAGTACTGGCGTACGTTTACTTGCGATCCTTCGGTCGCATCGCTACGCGGTTGGGAGCGTGTTACAAGCGATGCTTCGGGCGAGTCGCTTCAAGCCTTGGTGCACGTTTACGTGCTATCATTCGGTCACGTCGCTCCGGGGCTCGGTGCGAGTTACTGAAGCACTATCGGTCGAGTCGCTCCAAGTACTGGCGTACGTTTACTTGCGATCATTCGGTCGAATCGCTCCGCGGCTGGGAGCGTGTTACAAGCGATGCTTCGGGCGAGTCGCTTCATGCCTTGGAGCACGTTTACGTGCTATCATACGGTCAAGTCGCTCAGGGGCTCGGTGCGAGTTACTGCAGCACTACCGGTCGAGTCGCTCCAAGTACTGGCGTACGTTTACTTGCGAT
>JAMYCR010000170.1:20000-25000 GCA_028830335.1 Eucera pruinosa
CTTTTCCTGTCTATATTGAAGTGCTTCTGTGGCAAATACCGAGAACTCCCCGAATGTTTCCTTCTGTACTAGGTCCTTTAACCCGCAGGGCCACCGTACTCCGATTGCTTCTAGTTTCCGGGTTAGTTTTGATCTATATATTGTCAGATCTGTGCATTCAAAGATTAGGTGCTCAATGGAATCTATCTCTTTGCAGTGGCATTGTTCTGTGGACGATACGTTGATTGTTTTTTGGTAATTTTTTAGTAAACCGTGGCCAGATAGTAATTGTATATTGTAGAAGCTTAAGTGTACCCAGTCTGATTCTAACCTGTCCTTTATGTTGCGGAAATATTGCTGCGTGATTTTACCTTTGGTAGTTTGTTGCCATCTATTTTGCCATTGATTCTGTATATCTATTTTAATTAATTTCTGTAACTGATTGATTTGCAATTCGTCCGGAGTAGTTCCTTGCGGGTTAAAGGTTAAATTCCCGAGTTTGAAATGTTGGTTATGTTTAAGCATGTAAATCGCGCGTTTCTGTTCTATCAAAAGATCTATTGGGGTGGCTGCTGCTAATACTGTCAGTGCGTCGAAGGATATCGTCCGGTATGCCCTCGTGGCGCGGACGAGTGCGTATCTCTGCGCTTGCTTTAGGATCTTCCGGTGCCATATGTTCAGTTTATCGCCCCACCCCGCTGCTGCATATGTGACTATTGGTACAAGAGTGCCCTTGTATAGTGTTATCATGTTTTTGTATGTAATTCCCCAGTGTGCCTTGGCTACGTGTGAAAGACTGTTAAATATGGTTTTGCTTTTAGTAGTTATGTGTTGGATGTGTGGTGTTATATTGAACCGTGTGCCGAAGTGTACGCCGAGATACCTGACCGAGCTTGACATGCGCATGGAGCCTCCGCCAAGTTTTATCGTTGGTGGCCGTTTTATGTCTAGAAACCCTTTCAACAAGATCATTTCCGACTTTGTGTTTGATAATTGTAGCTTGTGGTTTCGACACCAGTTGATGATGTTTTCCACCACAGCGTTTGCTTGTATTTCTACATGTTTTCTCGATTGCCCCGGTATCGTAACTACAAGGTCGTCGGCATATGCAGTCGGTTGATATCCAGATGCTTCTATGATGTTGAGGAGGTCGTCGAATATTAAATTCCAGAAGCAGGGTCCAAGGATGGAACCCTGCGGGCAGCCTCTGTTGACAGTTTTGCTGCTAATGGTGTTACTGTTGTCTCCGATGGACGCTGATCTATGTGAGAGGTAGCTCTGTATTAGTCTATATAGGTTTTTTGGACAGTTACGTTTCTTTAGGTTTAGCAGGACTGACGGCCACCAGACGTTGTCGAAAGCTCCAGAGATGTCGAACAGCAGGGCGACTACATATTTCTGCGAGGTTTGGTACACTGATTTTCGCAGCTCGAATATGGCGTCTTCGGTTGACCTGCCTTTCTTGAAACCAAATTGTCGATTGGGTGTGAGAGGATGTGTGTTGAGTACGGGTTCCAATCTCTGGGATATTAGTTTTTCTAGAATTTTGCTTAGTATTGGTAGGAGGCAAATCGGTCTGTACGATTTTGGGTTTGTCTTGTCCTTGTTCCTGTCTTTTAGCAGCACTCTTATCACTCCCTGTTTCCAGGTTTTCGGGAACGTGCCAAGGGAGAGACAGCAGTTTAAGGTTTTTGTAAGTTCCGAATTTATGATTGGCCATGAAGTTTTGATTACTATTGTTTCT
Source organism: Eucera pruinosa (assembly GCA_028830335.1). Classification (NCBI taxonomy): domain Eukaryota; kingdom Metazoa; phylum Arthropoda; class Insecta; order Hymenoptera; family Apidae; genus Eucera; species Eucera pruinosa. Next base: position 21,724 of record JAMYCR010000170.1, read on the forward strand.
ATTATGTCATGACCTGGTGCTTTACCGTTTTTAAGATTCTTAACTGCCCTCTCTACTTCTTGTGTACTGAATCGCGGTGTGTTCTCGGTCTCTGGTAGACGGTTTACTTCCTCGCGGATGGATCGGTGCCATGCTGTCTCTCCATTCGGGTTGTCATCCGGGATAAGAGTATTGAGTAGAGCAGTCAGAGTCTGTTCCATAGTTGTTGTCTGTGAATCGTCGGTTCTTATCGTTTCGTACGCTGTTTCGATCTTTAATTTTTCGGTCTTCATCTTGTAAATTATACCCCAGGGATTGGAGTTCCCTTCCTTTGTCACAAATTCTTTCCAGTTTGTATTCTTCGCGTCTCTAATTTTCTTTGTGTATTTGTTCCGAAGCATGTGAAAGTGTGCTCTCAGTTCGTCTTTTCGGGAGGTATTCTGGTTTATTTGGTAGTCGCGTCGTGCTTTTCGCATCTGTTTCTTCAGCGAGGTGAGCTCGTTTGTCCACCACGGTACAGATTTTGGAAAGCATGTCTTCCGCGGTATGGAAGCACGGCAGGCTGATGTTATTATTTGTTGCAATTCTGCCACGAGGGCATCCGGGTCAGCGGTATCCTCGTCGCAGTGCCGAATCTCGCTACTTTCTATTTGGTTTTCGAGGAGTTCGCGGAATTTGTCCCAGTTTGCTCGTTTGGTGTTGAATCTGACTGCTGCTAGAGTTGTTGACCCGGTGTTACGGGTTGATGTAGTAACTTCGAAGGTGATCAAATTATGATCACTAGTTGTGCTGCTATCGTGGATTTTCCAGTGTTCTATATGGTTGTAGCATGCTGAGTTTGCAAGTGTGATATCAATGTTGGATGTTCCGTGGATGTTACTGAAGGTATATGTATCCGATGGCCTGTTAACTATGTATAAGTTATGTTGAGCTATCAGGCGCTCCAGTTTCTCCCCTCTTTCATCCGTACAGCTACTATGCCATAGGTGCGACTTCGCATTCGTATCAACGCATACAACGATGCGTTTACCCTTTAGATGCTGTAGAACCTTCTCTAGATGTTGAATGTATGGTTCAATGTCTTCGGACCATTGAAAGTATGCACTAACTACGAATCCATTGAATCCTCTTCCGGTGACTTCTACGCAGACACAATGTGTGTTGCACATCTGTTCCACTTTCAGTACCGTGTACTCTGTGCTCGACACAGCTATTGCGGCGTGTATCCTATCAACGGAAGCGATACGCGAGAAACTTTTGCAATCTGTGACGACTTTGGTGGCTATGCCTAGTCCCGGTATGGTGTTATTATGACAGTACGGTTCCTGTATTGCTACGATGTCTAGCCGTTTGCTGGAGATTTCTTCCTTTAGCTCATCCATAACTGTTTTAGAGTGATGTGTGTTTATTTGTGCTATTCGTAGTTGTGTTCGGTGTATACGGGTTGCGCTTGAGGTGATGCTGGTGTCCGGTGCTCGAATGTGTGTTAATCTACTTCTGTCCATAATCTATTTTGGAGGCGTGCGTTCTAAGTGCGTTCTGGTATGCCGGGCAATCTCTTGACCGTGAGGAGTGGTCATGGGGCTTCCCGGCTCTTTTGCAGTTCACACAATGTGGAGCCGCCTTTGTGTTGGGGCAGCTCTTCTGGGAGTGTCCAGTTGCGGTGCAGTGGCCGCAGGTGTCCTCGGGAGCCTTGCAGTGTTTCGAAACGTGCCCAAAGGATTGGCACTTGTAGCACCTAGTGACGGATATGAAGTCCTGTACGTAACAAGAGTGCCATCCGATGTATATCCTACCTTCCTTTAGTATTATTTCCCTAGCAGCCAGGCTTACTTCCGCCACCCAGTCGACGGTTTCCCTTCCCTTGGGTCCTGTCTTAAATAGTAACTTGAAGTGATCCTGTAATTTTTCTTTTGGATACTGCTCTAGATTTTGGTGTCTGACCGCTGATGATATTTCCTTTTCTTGGAGTTCTGCGGGTATGTTCTTAATGAGGAGCCTAGGTTTGATTTTCGGTGGGAGTCCAACTGTCAGACCTGCTGCTCTCAATTTCGCATTGCCCAGAACAATTTTTAGGTCCTCTTCTGTTCTTGTTTCAATGAGCACGCCCTTGTTGCTTATTTTTCGGAGGTTTACTATTTTTAGCTTCTCTTTCGTGGGTACCACCGTGGAGATAATGGCCTTCTTGGTTTCATTGCTGTCTGCTATGTTGCTATTTCCTTCAGGGAAGATGGTGGCGACGTGGCGCTTCCTGTTCTTAGCTGCCTCCACGATAGCCACGGTGTTAGTCTTTAGCTTTTCAGCGTATGAAGGTTGCGGCTGAGGCCTTTGTACTTTGCTGAGCTCCTTGATCGTCTCCACTACACTATTCAGCGTCGCGCCCATGGCTTCGATCTTCTCGTCAACATTCTTTGCCGAAGAGATCTTCAGTTTTAGAGCTGCATTTTCCTTCTCGGTGTTAGAAGCCATGGTGCAAATTTGAGCGGCTAGCCTTTTGGCGGTCTTAAGGTCGTCAAGGCTGCGTACGTTCTCCAGGGATGCCAGGAGAAGCTTTGTTGTGGCTAGAAGACCTTTGTTTCTTACTTCCTGTGTCCCTGCTTGTTCCTCATCCTCGCTTGTGCTGAGAATCGCCGGTTTCTTCTTCCGGCGTGTCGAGGCTGTTGGAGTTTCCGAGTCCGAGGTATCTGATGTTTCCTCTTTCCTCTTCCTCGCTTTCCTCCTTACCTGAATAAATTCTGCTGCTTCTGCTTCCATTTTCGTTTCAGAGTCGCTGCCCTGCAATTTTCTGTTCATTGTCTCGGGAGCAATTTCAACAGCGTCGGAAAGACGCCACGTTGGCTGCAAGGGATGCAGCCAATCGATGGCGAGGGTCTTCTTCTTCGTGGATATTTCGGCCAATGCCGTGATGCGATTACGTCGGAAAACACCTGGCAATGTTACTGAAGTAAACTTAACAGTTCACGACGTTTGAATTAGGCGCTGCTGCCGCTATGCGGCAGGTAGTTCGGAGCCGGTTCACCGGCGGCTACTGGCGCCACAGTAGCGAGACGCCAACAAGATGGCGTCGAAACGTGGCGAGAATTTGACGACTATTTTCACTTATAACTTCACTTTTCCTGTACGGATCTTTGAAATTAATATCCCAAAATGACGCACGTCACTAGCACTACACGGAGCACTAAAAGGTTAGTATGCACTCACAGTTTTTACCACTTTTTAGGACACTATCTGCGGAGCGACACGCGACACGTCAGTAGCACTCGGCGCCATCTTGGAATCTAGCTAGATAGGGACAGAT
>JAMYCR010000170.1:27500-46026 GCA_028830335.1 Eucera pruinosa
CACTTAGGGCTGCACTCTCAAGCAACCCGACTCTAAGGAGAGATCCTCCCGAAACGCGTACCGGTCGCTACGGGCCTGGCACCCTCTACGGGTAAGTGGCCCCATTCAAGATGGACTTGGACGCAGTTCGACGTCACGGGATAAACGGATCCTCCCGAACACTACATTTCCCAACGGCGGTACCGCGGGATTCAGTGCTGGGCTAATTCCTGTTCGCTCGCCGCTACTAAGGAAATCCTTGTTAGTTTCTTTTCCTCCGCTTAGTAATATGCTTAAATTCAGCGGGTAATCTCGCCTACTCTGAGGTCGTCTCTACGTTACGTCGCGAAACATTCGTGACGATAGCGCGCTGCGTGAGAAGCAACGGATAACGTTGCCCCGAAGGGAGGGTAAACAATTTCGATACATAAAGAAGAGGGAAGAGGAAATGGTACCTTCTACTCGTCGAAGCGTTTCATGCACCGCGCCAAATTGTCTTCTTTCATCGTGTGTCGTCTCGTTCTATTACCGGAGACGCTCGCCGGGCAACCACCTACCGGTTTTTAACGTCCGTCCTTTCCGTATCATAGCCGTATTTTCACCATTCCGGGCGGTTCCTTATTTTTATTCGCAACGTCCGAAGCATGGAGATCGTAACGGCGCGCATCCTCAACTCGACCCGATTCTCGTACCCTGATCCTTCAGAACGAAGGATAGGCCGGGATGTGTCGGAGCGCGCAACGCGAAACTTTACTCCTGTTCGGTATGCGACGGAACGCACGCAAGGAAACGCAAATAGGCTGCTTTCCGGGGACTGGACGACCGGCGTCGGACAGATGCGCGGTCTCCTTCATCGACAGCACGAGAAGACACGGGGTGACCAACACTCGCTTTCGAAGTTTCTCTCCTCGGCGTGGAGGCTGGCGGCGTATTGCTTTTCGCTTTATACTTTCGAGCCTCGCCAAAGGGGATCTTTTTTCATTCGTCCAGCTCTACGCACTCTTTCCATGTAGCGTTTTCGTTCGACCACCTGTCGCGTAACTTGCACGGACACTCGTGCACCTCGGGTACAGAAACGTTTTCCGGCCGATCGTCCTCGTGTTCAAATCGGATACGGGTTGACAGACACATGTTTCGAACGAACGTGGCTTGGGCAAGAGCGCGCGGGCAGAGAGACTCGAGACGACGGGGAAAATGAGCAATCCCGATACAGTTACACTCGTCTCTCTGTGTTCATCCGCACAGCACCTTTTTTTCTTCCAAGATCATCAGCGTTCGAAGAAGCTGTGTATGTCCGCGCCTGTTAGGCGACTCCCGATGTCTCGACGACTCGTGGGAAAAAATTCGGCGTCAAACGACGACCCATAATTTTCAGTGACGGTCCGTGCGTTCGTTCGCGCAGAGTGTAAACGCACACGGTCAGAGGGGAGCCGGGAATCGATCCCTGGGGCTGTGTACGAGCACCAAACACGCCACTACCTTCAGTTACGGTGTCTCCCTCTTAATTATATCTCCTCTCTTCGGTCTGAGCTTCTCATTGCTCTCAGCCGTGCGCATAAATAAATGTCTTTTTAGACGACGTCGGGGGCGCGGCATGTTATTCGCGCTCGTAAGACGTGCGAGACGCAGCGGTGGCGGACGTGCGAATCGGCACGATAAGGCTTTGCAACCGGTACACGGAGCGGTGCTCGCGGGCGGTCGTCGAAAACGACGACGCGCGCAGGCCGCGGGCACTCACGCAAGTCCGCGACAGGTTCCGTTGCCACTCGTTAACACGATCCCACGCCGCACGCGCACACGCGTACGACTCACAGTCTCGGCACGACCGCGGCGAACGCCGACGAACGTCCAACATAATTCGCTCGTACGTCGCACGATACTCGCGCTCGCCCCTTAACGCAAGCCTTCGCCCGACTCTGAAACGTTCGCCAATGCGAACGACGGCGGGGATATGGCCACGAAGGGAAATGAGGCAAAGAAACGCGCGAAACGCAAGCAGTATCTGGGTTACGTGAACGACCCTCAGCCAGGCGTGGTCCAGGAATTGTATCCGTGGACCGCAATGTGCGTTCGAAATGTCGATGTTCATGTGTCCTGCAGTTCACACGTTGACGCGCAATTGGCTGCGTTCTTCATCGACCCACGAGCCAAGTGATCCACCGTTCAGGGTAATCGTGTATAAAAATTTCGTTCGAAGTCTGGTAATGTCTCAAATACTCTGTTCCAAAAGGAATCCGAGGCCCTGGCTCCTCCACGGGTACAAGAAGGAGGTGCCGGGCGTCGCCATGCCGCAACGGAGTAGAACCGTGCGGCTTATTATTGACGACACAAGTCCGAAGGACGAAGCCCATCGGAAGCGTACGCTGTCCGATAGCCGGGCGCAAAGTACATTGAAGTGTATAATATAACGAACCCATCGAGATCCAGGGACGAGAAAACGACGGGGATGCCCCGATACAGGATCCTCGTGCATCGCTGGACCTCTAGGAACCATCGCAATGCGGCAGGCCCATACGCCCCTCAATGAAACTCCTATATGGCCGCTCAGGACGGGGAAAGAAAGGTCGATGGGACTACCGGTCGGCCTCGAACGATCATCCACGACCCAAAGTCAGATGACGAGATATATAAAATTCGATTCTCGCCACGACAAGGGTGTCAGACTCACGACAACGAGGCTACGCAAGCCGGTCCGTCCCCTCTGAACGGCATTATTAACCGACGTGCGGTGAAGGAGCGCAGTCTGTTCCGAAACACGCCAAGCGTTCGTTCAGGTGGAAATGCGAAATCGAAGGAATTTCCCGGTCGGCCTCGCGCGGTCTTGCTTCCCAAAGTCCGATAACGAGAAATTATAGAATTCGATTCTCGCCACGGCAAGGATGTCAGACACTCGACAACGAGGCTGCGCAAGCCGGGTCATTCCCTCTGAACGATACGTTACGTTACCGAAGTACGGTAATGTTACGAGGCAGTTGTTTCGTACCATGGCTCCCGCGTATTCGTTCGGGTAGGATTCAAAATTCGATGGAACCGTCCCCGGTCGGCCTCGCGCGATCGTCCCTTCCCAGTGTACGATGACGAGAAATATTTAGTTCGATTCTTGTCACGACACGGGTTCAGACTCTCGACAACGAAGCTGAGCGATCCGGGTCGTTCCCTCCGAGCGACACGTTACCGACGTACGGCGGAGAACATCCTCTCTCGAAGTACTCCCACTGTCTCACGTTCAGGTAGAAATACAATATTAATCTATGGAACTTCACACGGTCGGCCTCGCGCGGTGTTGCTTCCCAAAGTCCGATAACGAGAAATTATAGAGTTCGATTCTCGCCACGGCAAGGATGTCAGACACTCGACAACGAGGCTGCGCAAGCCGGGTCATTCCCTCTGAACGATACGTTACGTTATCGAAGTACGGTAATGTTACGAGGCAGTTGTTTCGTACCATGGCTCCCGCGTATTCGTTCGGGTAGGATTCAAAATTCGATGGAACCGTCCCCGGTCGGCCTCGCGCGATCGTCCCTTCCCAGTGTACGATGACGAGAAATATTTAGTTCGATTCTCGTCACACGACACGGGTTCAGACTCTCGACAACGAGGCTGAGCGAACCGGATCGTTCCCTCCGAGCGACACGTTACCGACGTACGGCGGAGAACATCCTCTTTCGAAGTATTCCCAACTGTCTCACGTTCAGGTAGAAATTCAATATTAATCTATGGAACTTCACACGGTCGGCCTCGCGCGGTCCTCCGTCCCAACGTCCGATGGCGAGAAATGTATAGGTTCGATTCTCGCCACGGCAAAGGACTTGGACTCTCGACAACGAGGCTGCACAAGCCGGATTCGTTCCCTCTGAACGATACGTTACCGATTTACGGTAGTGTAACGAAGCAATTGTCCCGTACATGGCTCGCGTGTATTCGTTCGGGTTGGTTTCAAAATTCTATGGAACCGTCCCCGGTCGGACTCGCGCGGTCTTCTTTCCCAGTGTACGATGACGAGAAATATTTAGTTCGATTCTCGTCACGACACGGGTTCAGACTCTCGACAACGAGCCTGAACGATACGTTGCAGAACTATGGTAAATGGACAAAGAGTTTCGAGAGCGTTGCACGCGTATTGGTCCGGGTGCGATTCAAAATTCAATGGAACCGCCGCTCGGCCTCGAGCGGTCTTCCTTCCCAAAATCCGATGGCGAGAAATATAAAGTTCGATTCTCGCCACGGCACGGGTGTCCGACTCTCGACAGCGAGGCTGCACAAGCGGGCCGTTCCCTCCGGACTACCTACGCGTTCAACTGTAGGAGCGATAAAAACGGGCGGCACATCATCGCAGTGCGATCTTATGTTCCAGGTTACCCGAATCCACGAAATAACGTGGTTTCGTCCTTTTGGACAGCTTTCGTTCGGTACCCTTAATTCGGGAGTAGAGCGTAAGATGGCGCCCAACGAGCGGGAAGCGTGATGCGTGGCGACGGGAGGGTTTACCAGAGGTCGTACGTTTCCTTCCATGAGAACGTCGCGAAACTAATTTCGACGGCTGCTCGTTCGGTCATGGAATTCGTCTCGGGCCGACTCGCTGCTGGCTCCCCCTCCCGTATGCGTTCGCATCGCTATCGCTTCGATCGTTCGATCTCGGAGAGGCATCTTTTCGCTTTCCCCGGAGAGCAAACACACGCAAGCAATGAAGGCAGAAGAGGGTGCGTCATCTCTCTGACACGAGGCACTTTTAGAGATTTGATCGATAGTTTGTGGGACTTGTTTTTGTTCTGCTTTATTGTGTGGCTTTTCACTAAACGAACGCACAGCGCATCGTGCCTGATAATTCGTGGGACTTGTTTTTGTCTTGCTGTATTACTGTGGCTTCTCGTTTGACACTCGGCGCGCTCCGTGCCCGATAATTTGTGGGTCTTGTTTTTTTTCTATTATTCTCATTGTGGCTTTTCATTAGACACTCGGCGCGCTCCGTGCCCGATAATTTGTGGGACTTGTTTTTGAATTACAGCATTTTATATTATGGCTTTTCGTTTAAACACTCTGCGCTGTGTGACAAAGGCGGCGGGTCGTTTCATTCGCGACCTCACGCGAGCGCCTCTTCGTTCGTTTGAAATCTCTTAACATCCCGTAGTCGAGAGAGAGAGACCTTCTCTTCTTACCATCGAGCCTGGAGGGCTCCCCGTCTGGTCGTATGCCGACGGGAACGCGGACGGGAGGTAGTTTACACAGCTCCGCTCGTTAGCCGTCGTTCCTCGACACAGACTCGTTCGAAATTCGATTTTTGGTATATGTCGTATGGCTGTCTTTGAAGCCATACGTATTTTTTAGTCATAGTTACGTTTTGTGTCTTTTTTTTCCTTTAATGATCCTTCCGCAGGTTCACCTACGGAAACCTTGTTACGACTTTTACTTCCTCTAAATGATCAAGTTTGGTCATCTTCCCGGTAACATCGGCAATGCCGAGACATTGGCCGCGCACCAGTCCGAAGACCTCACTAAATCATTCAATCGGTAGTAGCGACGGGCGGTGTGTACAAAGGGCAGGGACGTAATCAACGCGAGCTTATGACTCGCGCTTACTGGGAATTCCTCGTTCATGGGGAATAATTGCAAGCCCCAATCCCTAGCACGAAGGAGGTTCAGCGGGTTACCCGGGCCTTTCGGCCAGGGAAAACACGCTGATTCCTTCAGTGTAGCGCGCGTGCGGCCCAGAACATCTAAGGGCATCACAGACCTGTTATTGCTCAATCTCGTGCGGCTAGAAGCCGCCTGTCCCTCTAAGAAGATTTGTTTGTACGTTGGTAGTAAAAACCCACCGACCGAAGCCGGGGGCCTTCGAGATACCATAGAGATACGTCTATTTAGCAGGCTAGAGTCTCGTTCGTTATCGGAATTAACCAGACAAATCGCTCCACCAACTAAGAACGGCCATGCACCACCACCCACCGAATCAAGAAAGAGCTATCAATCTGTCAATCCTTCCGGTGTCCGGGCCTGGTGAGGTTTCCCGTGTTGAGTCAAATTAAGCCGCAGGCTCCACTCCTGGTGGTGCCCTTCCGTCAATTCCTTTAAGTTTCAGCTTTGCAACCATACTTCCCCCGGAACCCAAAAGCTTTGGTTTCCCGGAAGCTGCCCGCCGAGTCATCGGAGGAACTTCGGCGGATCGCTAGCTGGCATCGTTTATGGTTAGAACTAGGGCGGTATCTGATCGCCTTCGAACCTCTAACTTTCGTTCTTGATTAATGAAAACATTTTTGGCAAATGCTTTCGCTTTAGTCCGTCTTGCGACGATCCAAGAATTTCACCTCTAACGTCGCAATACGAATGCCCCCATCTGTCCCTATTAATCATTACCTCGGGGTTCCGAAAACCAACAAAATAGAACCGAGGTCCTATTCCATTATTCCATGCACGCAGTATTCAGGCGAAGGTAGCCTGCTTTGAGCACTCTAATTTGTTCAAAGTAAACGTACCGGCCCACCTCGACACTCAGTGAAGAGCACCGCGATGGGAGATTAGTTGGACCGCCCGCAAGGAGCTAAGCCCACCGGTAGGACGTACCACATAATGCCAGTTAGACACCGCGAGCGGTGAACCGACACTGTGACACACAGATTCAACTACGAGCTTTTTAACCGCAACAACTTTAATATACGCTATTGGAGCTGGAATTACCGCGGCTGCTGGCACCAGACTTGCCCTCCAATTGGTCCTTGTTAAAGGATTTAAAGTGTACTCATTCCGATTACGGGGCCTCGGATGAGTCCCGTATCGTTATTTTTCGTCACTACCTCCCCGTGCCGGGAGTGGGTAATTTGCGCGCCTGCTGCCTTCCTTGGATGTGGTAGCCGTTTCTCAGGCTCCCTCTCCGGAATCGAACCCTGATTCCCCGTTACCCGTTACAACCATGGTAGGCGCAGAACCTACCATCGACAGTTGATAAGGCAGACATTTGAAAGATTCGTCGCCGGTGCTAGATGACCATACGATCAGCACAAAGTTATTCAGAGTCACCAAAGCAAACGATGGACGAACGGGCGAACCGTCCGCCACCGATTGGTTTTGATCTAATAAAAGCATTCCTCCCATCTCTGGTAGGAATTCTAGTTTGCATGTATTAGCTCTAGAATTACCACAGTTATCCAAGTAAATGTGGGTACAATCTAAGAAACCATAACTGATTTAATGAGCCATTCGCGGTTTCACCTTAATTCGGCAAGTACTGAGACATGCATGGCTTAATCTTTGAGACAAGCATATGACTACTGGCAGGATCAACCAGGGAGCCACGCGAAGGGAGTTTTTTCGTTTAATTTCATTATATTGCCATTTCGTGTCGCCGGCTCACTTGGAGCCTCCGGTCGACGAGACCTTCTCGTGGTCTTTTCATTATGCGTTTCACACAAATGAACGCTTTTAAAGTTTGCCTTAAACTCCTCTCCGCGTGGCAGATAGATTTTTCAATTTCATTTTGTGACCCATTATAACGGCAAAGCGCGTATACACCAGAAATCCGGTGCGCGCTGGTCATACCGCATGGGACACGCGAGTGTATAACATTTTCAAGACCCTCCTCTCGACGCACGAATGCATCAGGATTGCAAGTATTCGAATTAGCTTCGATACATCCAGTTACGCCCAAGGGCTTTTATAAACATTACGATTTTCGTAAATATTATAAAATAATACTTTCGTTCTTCAAAGATCTTTCTCTTTATTTTAAAAGATCGTCCGATCGCTCGGAATTCAGGTGACCGCCATGGGCGAGAATTGATGCTCAGATAGTTCAAGTACACACGTCGAAACGTACATACAGGACACCAGCCTGTCCGTTAGCAGGCTCGCCACGTATGGGCCATTCGGTCATAGACACCGACCCGTGGCAATGCAGTGTAGAGAAATATGTATCGGAGCGAAACACGGAGCGAGAACAGTCGAGAACGATCAAATTCTCGAGGAGCGGTGGACTGATTCTCAACCGAGGTCGTAGAATAGCCACTCGCCCGACGCTGCTCCGCCCGGCCCGTCCGGACAGTCGACTCTCTTATAGATACGAAACGGCCGGCCGAACGGTCGGCGCCGCTCAGGGAAAATGTACGTGCGCTTACCGTGCTAAACCGCCGTAGCGACAGCCCATCTGGCGTGGCCGCTCGTACTTGGGCGCGCACGCAGCCGGTCCCCGGTCGAGTCACTCCAACGCATCGGAACGACTCGACTGGAACGGGCGAGCTATACGAACGTCCTGGGAATATAAGTACGAGTAATATTATTATAGAAACAATGAATCAAACCGAACAGAGCTCTCTTACACGTAAAAAGATACGAAAAAAGATCCGGTCGAGTCGCTCCGGCGACTGAAGAGGGGCTCGGCCGGTCGATTCGCTCCGCAGCTCGGAAAGCGTTAGGGCCGATTATTCGGTCGAGTCGCTCCAACCCAAGGAGATGGTGTGCGTGCTATCATTCGGTCGAGTCGTTCCGCGGCTCGGAGCGAGTTACTGCAGCACTATCGGTCGAGTCGCTCCAAGTACTGGCGTACGTTTACTTGCGATCCTTCGGTCGCATCGCTACGCGGTTGGGAGCGTGTTACAAGCGATGCTTCGGGCGAGTCGCTTCAAGCCTTGGTGCACGATTACGTGCTATCATTCGGTCACGTCGCTCCGGGGCTCGGTGCGAGTTACTGCAGCACTACCGGTCGAGTCGCTCCAAGTACTGGCGTACGTTTACTTGCGATCCTTCGGTCGCATCGCTACGCGGTTGGGAGCGTGTTACAAGCGATGCTTCGGGCGAGTCGCTTCAAGCCTTGGTGCACGTTTACGTGCTATCATTCGGTCACGTCGCTCCGGGGCTCGGTGCGAGTTACTGAAGCACTATCGGTCGAGTCGCTCCAAGTACTGGCGTACGTTTACTTGCGATCCTTCGGTCGCATCGCTACGCGGTTGGGAGCGTGTTACAAGCGATGCTTCGGGCGAGTCGCTTCAAGCCTTGGCGCACGTTTACGTGCTATCATTCGGTCACGTCGCTCCGGGGCTCGGTGCGAGTTACTGCAGCACTACCGGTCGAGTCGCTCCACGTACTGGCGTACGTTTACTTGCGATCATACGGTCGAATCGCTCCGCGGCTGGGAGCGTGTTACAAGCGATGCTTCGGGCAAGTCGCTTCATGCCTTGGAGCACGTTTACGTGCTATCATACGGTCAAGTCGCTCAGGGGCTCGGTGCGAGTTACTGCAGCACTACCGGTCGAGTCGCTCCAAGAACTGGCGTACGTTTACTTGCGATCCTTCGGTCGCATCGCTACGCGGTTGGGAGCGTGTTACAAGCGATGCTTCGGGCGAGTCGCTTCGAGCCTTGGTGCACGTTTACGTGCTATCATTCGGTCACGTCGCTCCGGGGCTCGGTGCGAGTTACTGCAGCACTACCGGTCGAGTCGCTCCAAGTACTGGCGTACGTTTACTTGCGATCCTTCGGTCGCATCGCTACGCGGTTGGGAGCGTGTTACAAGCGATGATTCGGGCGAGTCGCTTCAAGCCTTGGTGCACGTTTACGTGCTATCATTCGGTCACGTCGCTCCGGGGCTCGGTGCGAGTTACTGCAGCACTACCGGTCGAGTCGCTCCAAGTACTGGCGTACGTTTACTTGCGATCCTTCGGTCGCATCGCTACGCGGTTGGGAGCGTGTTACAAGCGATGCTTCGGGCGAGTCGCTTCAAGCCTTGGTGCACGTTTACGTGCTATCATTCGGTCACGTCGCTCCGGGGCTCGGTGCGAGTTACTGAAGCACTATCGGTCGAGTCGCTCCAAGTACTGGCGTACGTTTACTTGCGATCATTCGGTCGAATCGCTCCGCGGCTGGGAGCGTGTTACAAGCGATGCTTCGGGCGAGTCGCTTCATGCCTTGGAGCACGTTTACGTGCTATCATACGGTCAAGTCGCTCAGGGGCTCGGTGCGAGTTACTGCAGCACTACCGGTCGAGTCGCTCCAAGAACTGGCGTACGTTTACTTGCGATCCTTCGGTCGCATCGCTACGCGGTTGGGAGCGTGTTACAAGCGATGCTTCGGGCGAGTCGCTTCAAGCCTTGGTGCACGATTACGTGCTATCATTCGGTCACGTCGCTCCGGGGCTCGGTGCGAGTTACTGCAGCACTACCGGTCGAGTCGCTCCAAGTACTGGCGTACGTTTACTTGCGATCCTTCGGTCGCATCGCTACGCGGTTGGGAGCGTGTTACAAGCGATGATTCGGGCGAGTCGCTTCAAGCCTTGGTGCACGTTTACGTGCTATCATTCGGTCACGTCGCTCCGGGGCTCGGTGCGAGTTACTGAAGCACTATCGGTCGAGTCGCTCCAAGTACTGGCGTACGTTTACTTGCGATCCTTCGGTCGCATCGCTACGCGGTTGGGAGCGTGTTACAAGCGATGCTTCGGGCGAGTCGCTTCAAGCCTTGGTGCACGTTTACGTGCTATCATTCGGTCACGTCGCTCCGGGGCTCGGTGCGAGTTACTGCAGCACTACCGGTCGAGTCGCTCCAAGTACTGGCGTACGTTTACTTGCGATCCTTCGGTCGCATCGCTACGCGGTTGGGAGCGTGTTACAAGCGATGATTCGGGCGAGTCGCTTCAAGCCTTGGTGCACGTTTACGTGCTATCATTCGGTCACGTCGCTCCGGGGCTCGGTGCGAGTTACTGCAGCACTACCGGTCGAGTCGCTCCAAGTACTGGCGTACGTTTACTTGCGATCCTTCGGTCGCATCGCTACGCGGTTGGGAGCGTGTTACAAGCGATGATTCGGGCGAGTCGCTTCAAGCCTTGGTGCACGTTTACGTGCTATCATTCGGTCAAGTCGCTCCGGGGCTCGGTGCGAGTTACTGCAGCACTATCGGTCGAGTCGCTCCAAGCACTGGCGTACGTTTACTTGCGATCATTCGGTCATGTCGCTCCGGGACGCGGTGCGAGTTACTGCAGCACTACGGGTCGAGTCGCTCCAAGAACTGGCGTACGTTTACTTGCGATCCTTCGGTCGCATCGCTACGCGGTTGGGAGCGTGTTACAAGCGATGCTTCGGTCGAGTCGCTTCAAGCCTTGGTGCACGTTTACGTGCTATCATTCGATCACGTCGCTCCGGGGCTCGGTGCGAGTTACTGCAGCACTACCGGTCGAGTCGCTCCAAGAACTGGCGTACGTTTACTTGCGATCATTCGGTCATGTCGCTCCGGGACGCGGTGCGAGTTACTGCAGCACTACCGGTCGAGTCGCTCCAAGAACTGGCGTACGTTTACTTGCGATCCTTCGGTCGCATCGCTACGCGGTTGGGAGCGTGTTACAAGCGATGCTTCGGGCGAGTCGCTTCAAGCCTTGGTGCACGTTTACGTGCTATCATTCGGTCAAGTCGCTCCGGGGCTCGGTGCGAGTTACTGCAGCACTACAGGTCGAGTCGCTCCAAGTACTGGCGTACGTTTACTTGCGATCCTTCGGTCGCATCGCTACGCGGTTGGGAGCGTGTTACAAGCGATGCATCGGGCGAGTCGCTTCAAGCCTTGGTGCACGTTTACGTTCTATCATTCGGTCAAGTCGCTCCGGGGCTCGGTGCGAGTTACTGCAGCACTATCGGTCGAGTCGCTCCAAGTACTGGCGTACGTTTACTTGCGATCCTTCGGTCGCATCGCTACGCGGTTGGGAGCGTGTTACAAGCGATGCTTCGGGCGAGTCGCTTCAAGCCTTGGCGCACGTTTACGTGCTATCATTCGGTCACGTCGCTCCGGGGCTCGGTGCGAGTTACTGCAGCACTACCGGTCGAGTCGCTCCACGTACTGGCGTACGTTTACTTGCGATCATACGGTCGAATCGCTCCGCGGCTGGGAGCGTGTTACAAGCGATGCTTCGGGCGAGTCGCTTCATGCCTTGGAGCACGTTTACGTGCTATCATACGGTCAAGTCGCTCAGGGGCTCGGTGCGAGTTACTGCAGCACTACCGGTCGAGTCGCTCCAAGAACTGGCGTACGTTTACTTGCGATCCTTCGGTCGCATCGCTACGCGGTTGGGAGCGTGTTACAAGCGATGATTCGGGCGAGTCGCTTCAAGCCTTGGTGCACGTTTACGTGCTATCATTCGGTCACGTCGCTCCGGGGCTCGGTGCGAGTTACTGCAGCACTACCGGTCGAGTCGCTCCAAGTACTGGCGTACGTTTACTTGCGATCCTTCGGTCGCATCGCTACGCGGTTGGGAGCGTGTTACAAGCGATGCTTCGGGCGAGTCGCTTCAAGCCTTGGTGCACGTTTACGTGCTATCATTCGGTCACGTCGCTCCGGGGCTCGGTGCGAGTTACTGAAGCACTATCGGTCGAGTCGCTCCAAGTACTGGCGTACGTTTACTTGCGATCATTCGGTCGAATCGCTCCGCGGCTGGGAGCGTGTTACAAGCGATGCTTCGGGCGAGTCGCTTCATGCCTTGGAGCACGTTTACGTGCTATCATACGGTCAAGTCGCTCAGGGGCTCGGTGCGAGTTACTGCAGCACTACCGGTCGAGTCGCTCCAAGAACTGGCGTACGTTTACTTGCGATCCTTCGGTCGCATCGCTACGCGGTTGGGAGCGTGTTACAAGCGATGCTTCGGGCGAGTCGCTTCAAGCCTTGGTGCACGATTACGTGCTATCATTCGGTCACGTCGCTCCGGGGCTCGGTGCGAGTTACTGCAGCACTACCGGTCGAGTCGCTCCAAGTACTGGCGTACGTTTACTTGCGATCCTTCGGTCGCATCGCTACGCGGTTGGGAGCGTGTTACAAGCGATGATTCGGGCGAGTCGCTTCAAGCCTTGGTGCACGTTTACGTGCTATCATTCGGTCACGTCGCTCCGGGGCTCGGTGCGAGTTACTGAAGCACTATCGGTCGAGTCGCTCCAAGTACTGGCGTACGTTTACTTGCGATCCTTCGGTCGCATCGCTACGCGGTTGGGAGCGTGTTACAAGCGATGCTTCGGGCGAGTCGCTTCAAGCCTTGGTGCACGTTTACGTGCTATCATTCGGTCAAGTCGCTCCGGGCTCGGTGCGAGTTACTGCAGCACTATCGGTCGAGTCGCTCCAAGCACTGGCGTACGTTTACTTGCGATCATTCGGTCATGTCGCTCCGGGACGCGGTGCGAGTTACTGCAGCACTATCGGTCGAGTCGCTCCAAGAACTGGCGTACGTTTACTTGCGATCCTTCGGTCGCATCGCTACGCGGTTGGGAGCGTGTTACAAGCGATGCTTCGGTCGAGTCGCTTCAAGCCTTGGTGCACGTTTACGTGCTATCATTCGATCACGTCGCTACGGGGCTCGGTGCGAGTTACTGCAGCACTACCGGTCGAGTCGCTCCAAGAACTGGCGTACGTTTACTTGCGATCATTCGGTCATGTCGCTCAGGGACGCGGTGCGAGTTACTGCAGCACTACCGGTCGAGTCGCTCCAAGAACTGGCGTACGTTTACTTGCGATCCTTCGGTCGCATCGCTACGCGGTTGGGAGCGTGTTACAAGCGATGCTTCGGGCGAGTCGCTTCAAGCCTTGGTGCACGTTTACGTGCTATCATTCGGTCAAGTCGCTCCGGGGCTCGGTGCGAGTTACTGCAGCACTACAGGTCGAGTCGCTCCAAGTACTGGCGTACGTTTACTTGCGATCCTTCGGTCGCATCGCTACGCGGTTGGGAGCGTGTTACAAGCGATGCATTCGGGCGAGTCGCTTCAAGCCTTGGTGCACGTTTACGTTCTATCATTCGGTCAAGTCGCTCCGGGGCTCGGTGCGAGTTACTGCAGCACTATCGGTCGAGTCGCTCCAAGTACTGGCGTACGTTTACTTGCGATCCTTCGGTCGCATCGCTACGCGGTTGGGAGCGTGTTACAAGCGATGCTTCGGGCGAGTCGCTTCAAGCCTTGGCGCACGTTTACGTGCTATCATTCGGTCACGTCGCTCCGGGGCTCGGTGCGAGTTACTGCAGCACTACCGGTCGAGTCGCTCCACGTACTGGCGTACGTTTACTTGCGCTCCTACGGTCGAATCGCTCCGCGGCTGGGAGCGTGTTACAAGCGATGCTTCGGGCGAGTCGCTTCATGCCTTGGAGCACGTTTACGTGCTATCATACGGTCAAGTCGCTCAGGGGCTCGGTGCGAGTTACTGCAGCACTACCGGTCGAGTCGCTCCAAGAACTGGCGTACGTTTACTTGCGATCCTTCGGTCGCATCGCTACGCGGTTGGGAGCGTGTTACAAGCGATGCTTCGGGCGAGTCGCTTCGAGCCTTGGTGCACGTTTACGTGCTATCATTCGGTCACGTCGCTCCGGGGCTCGGTGCGAGTTACTGCAGCACTACCGGTCGAGTCGCTCCAAGTACTGGCGTACGTTTACTTGCGATCCTTCGGTCGCATCGCTACGCGGTTGGGAGCGTGTTACAAGCGATGATTCGGGCGAGTCGCTTCAAGCCTTGGTGCACGTTTACGTGCTATCATTCGGTCACGTCGCTCCGGGGCTCGGTGCGAGTTACTGCAGCACTACCGGTCGAGTCGCTCCAAGTAATGGCGTACGTTTACTTGCGATCCTTCGGTCGCATCGCTACGCGGTTGGGAGCGTGTTACAAGCGATGCTTCGGGCGAGTCGCTTCAGAGCCTTGGTGCACGTTTACTGCTATCATCGGTCAAGTCGCTCCGGGGCTCGGTGCGAGTTACTGCAGCACCACAGGTCGAGTCGCTCAAAAGTACTGGCGTAAGTTTACTTGCGATCCTTCGGTCGCATCGCTACGCGGTTGGGAGCGTGTTACAAGCGATGATTCGGGCGAGTCGCTTCAAGCCTTGGTGCACGTTTACGTTCTATCATTCGGTCACGTCGCTCCGGGGCTCGGTGCGAGTTACTGCAGCACTACCGGTCGAGTCGCTCCAAGTACTGGCGTACGTTTACTTGCGATCCTTCGGTCGCATCGCTACGCGGTTGGGAGCGTGTTACAAGCGATGATTCGGGCGAGTCGCTTCAAGCCTTGGTGCACGTTTACGTTCTATCATTCGGTCACGTCGCTCCGGGGCTCGGTGCGAGTTACTGCAGCACTATCGGTCGAGTCGCTCCAAGTACTGGCGTACGTTTACTTGCGATCATTCGGTCGCATCGCTACGCGGTTGGGAGCGTGTTACAAGCGATGCTTCGGGCGAGTCGCTTCAAGCCTTGGAGCACGTTTACCGTGCTATCATTCGGTCAAGTCGCTCAGGGGCTCGGTGCGAGTTACTGCAGCACTACCGGTCGAGTCGCTCCAAGACTGGCGTACGTTACTTGCGATCCTTCGGTCGCATCGCTACGCGGTTGGGAGCGTGTTACAAGCGATGCTTCGGGCGAGTCGCTTCATGCCTTGGTGCACGTTTACGTGCTATCATTCGGTCACGTCGCTCCGGGGCTCGGGGCGAGTTACTGCAGCACTACCGGTCGAGTCGCTCCAAGAACTGGCGTACGTTTACTTGCGATCCTTCGGTCGCATCGCTACGCGGTTGGGAGCGTGTTACAAGCGATGCTTCGGGCGAGTCGCTTCAAGCCTTGGTGCACGTTTACGTTCTATCATTCGGTCACGTCGCTCCGGGGCTCGGTGCGAGTTACTGCAGCACTATCGGTCGAGTCGCTCCACGTACTGGCGTACGTTTACTTGCGATCCTTCGGTCGCATCGCTCCGCGGCTGGGAGCGTGTTACAAGCGATGCTTCGGGCGAGTCGCTTCAAGCCTTGGCGCACGTTTACGTGCTATCATTCGGTCACGTCGCTCCGGGGCTCGGTGCGAGTTACTGCAGCACTACCGGTCGAGTCGCTCCACGTACTGGCGTACGTTTACTTGCGATCATACGGTCGAATCGCTCCGCGGCTGGGAGCGTGTTACAAGCGATGCTTCGGGCGAGTCGCTTCATGCCTTGGAGCACGTTTACGTGCTATCATTACGGTCAAGTCGCTCAGGGGCTCGGTGCGAGTTACTGCAGCACTACCGGTCGAGTCGCTCCAAGAACTGGCGTACGTTTACTTGCGATCCTTCGGTCGCATCGCTACGCGGTTGGGAGCGTGTTACAAGCGATGCTTCGGGCGAGTCGCTTCGAGCCTTGGTGCACGTTTACGTGCTATCATTCGGTCACGTCGCTCCGGGGCTCGGTGCGAGTTACTGCAGCACTACCGGTCGAGTCGCTCCAAGTACTCCCGTACGTTTACTTGCGATCCTTCGGTCGCATCGCTACGCGGTTGGGAGCGTGTTACAAGCGATGATCGGGCGAGTCGCTTCAAGCCTTGGTGCACGTTTACGTGCTATCATTCGGTCACGTCGCTCCGGGGCTCGGTGCGAGTTACTGCAGCACTACCGGTCGAGTCGCTCCAAGTACTGGCGTACGTTTACTTGCGATCCTTCGGTCGCATCGCTACGCGGTTGGGAGCGTGTTACAAGCGATGCTTCGGGCGAGTCGCTTCAAGCCTTGGTGCACGTTTACGTGCTATCATTCGGTCACGTCGCTCCGGGGCTCGGTGCGAGTTACTGCAGCACTATCGGTCGAGTCGCTCCAAGCACTGGCGTACGTTTACTTGCGATCATTCGGTCATGTCGCTCCGGGACGCGGTGCGAGTTACTGCAGCACTCCGGGTCGAGTCGCTCCAAGAACTGGCGTACGTTTACTTGCGATCCTTCGGTCGCATCGCTACGCGGTTGGGAGCGTGTTACAAGCGATGCTTCGGTCGAGTCGCTTCAAGCCTTGGTGCACGTTTACGTGCTATCATTCGATCACGTCGCTCCGGGGCTCGGTGCGAGTTACTGCAGCACTACCGGTCGAGTCGCTCCAAGAACTGGCGTACGTTTACTTGCGATCATTCGGTCATGTCGCTCCGGGGCGCGGTGCGAGTTACTGCAGCACTACCGGTCGAGTCGCTCCAAGAACTGGCGTACGTTTACTTGCGATCCTTCGGTCGCATCGCTACGCGGTTGGGAGCGTGTTACAAGCGATGCTTCGGGCGAGTCGCTTCAAGCCTTGGTGCACGTTTACGTGCTATCATTCGGTCACGTCGCTCCGGGGCTCGGTGCGAGTTACTGCAGCACTACCGGTCGAGTCGCTCCAAGTACTGGCGTACGTTTACTTGCGATCCTCCGGTCGCATCGCTACGCGGTTGGGAGCGTGTTACAAGCGATGCTTCGGGCGAGTCGCTTCAAGCCTTGGTGCACGTTTACGTGCTATCATTCGGTCACGTCGCTCCGGGGCTCGGTGCGAGTTACTGCAGCACTACCGGTCGAGTCGCTCCACGTACTGGCGTACGTTTACTTGCGATCCTTCGGTCGCATCGCTACGCGGTTGGGAGCGTGTTACAAGCGATGCTTCGGGCGAGTCGCTTCAAGCCTTGGTGCACGTTTACGTGCTATCATTCGGTCATGTCGCTCCGGTGTCGGTGCGAGTTACTGCAGCACTACCGGTCGAGTCGCTCCAAGTACTGGCGTACGTTTACTTGCGATCATTCGGTCATCGCTCCGCGCTGGAAGCTACGGTCGAGGTCCAGACTGGCGTACGTTTACTTGCGATCCTTCGGTCGCATCGCTACGCGGCTTGGGAGCGTGTTACAAGCGATGCTTCGGGCGAGTCGCTTTCAGCCTTGGTGCACGTTTACGTGCTATCATACGGTCAAGTCGCTCAGGGGCTCGGTGCGAGTTACTGCAGCACTACCGGTCGAGTCGCTCCAAGTACTGGCGTACGTTTACTTGCGATCCTACGGTCGCATCGCTACGCGGCTGGGAGCGTGTTACAAGCGATGCTTCGGGCGAGTCGCTTCATGCCTTGGAGCACGTTTACGTGCTATCATTCGGTCACGTCGCTCAGGGGCTCGGTGCGAGTTACTGCAGCACTACCGGTCGAGTCGCTCCAAGTACTGGCGTACGTTTACTTGCGATCCTTCGGTCGCATCGCTACGCGGTTGGGAGCGTGTTACAAGCGATGATTCGGGCGAGTCGCTTCAAGCCTTGGTGCACGTTTACGTGCTATCATCCGGTCACGTCGCTCCGGGGCTCGGTGCGAGTTACTGCAGCACTACCGGTCGAGTCGCTCCAAGTACTGGCGTACGTTTACTTGCGATCCTTCGGTCGCATCGCTACGCGGTTGGGAGCGTGTTACAAGCGATGCTTCGGGCGAGTCGCTTCAAGCCTTGGTGCACGTTTACGTGCTATCATTCACGCACGTCGCTCCGGGGCTCGGTGCGAGTTACTGCAGCACTACCGGTCGCGTCGCTCCAAGTACTGGCGTACGTTTACTTGCGATCTTCGGTCGCATCGCTACGCGGTGGGAGCGTGTTACAAGCGATGATTCGGGCGAGTCGCTTCAAGCTTTGGTGCACGTTTACGTGCGATCATTCGGTCACGTCGCTCCGGGGCTCGGTGCGAGTTACTGCAGCACTATCGGTCGAGTCGCTCGAGGCCCTGGCGATCGTTTACTTGCGATCCTTCGGTCGCATCGCTACGCGGTTGGGAGCGTGTTACAAGCGATGCTTCGGGCGAGTCGCTTCAAGCCTTGGTGCACGTTTACGTGCTATCATTCGGTCACGTCGCTA
>JAMYCR010000171.1:0-7500 GCA_028830335.1 Eucera pruinosa
GTACTTGAACTATCTGAGCATCAATTCTCGCCCATGGCGGTCACCTGAATTCCGAGCGATCGGACGATCTTTTAAAATAAAGAGAAAGATCTTTGAAGAACGAAAGTATTATTTTATAATATTTACGAAAATCGTAATGTTTATAAAAGCCCTTGGGCGTAACTGGATGTATCGAAGCTAATTCGAATACTTGCAATCCTGATGCATTCGTGCGTCGAGAGGAGGGTCTTGAAAATGTTATACACTCGCGTGTCCCATGCGGTATGACCAGCGCGCACCGGATTTCTGGTGTATACGCGCTTTGCCGTTATAATGGGTCACAAAATGAAATTGAAAAATCTATCTGCCACGCGGAGAGGAGTTTAAGGCAAACTTTAAAAGCGTTCATTTGTGTGAAACGCATAATGAAAAGACCACGAGAAGGTCTCGTCGACCGGAGGCTCCAAGTGAGCCGGCGACACGAAATGGCAATATAATGAAATTAAACGAAAAAACTCCCTTCGCGTGGCTCCCTGGTTGATCCTGCCAGTAGTCATATGCTTGTCTCAAAGATTAAGCCATGCATGTCTCAGTACTTGCCGAATTAAGGTGAAACCGCGAATGGCTCATTAAATCAGTTATGGTTTTCTTAGATTGTACCCACATTTACTTGGATAACTGTGGTAATTCTAGAGCTAATACATGCAAACTAGAATTCCTACCAGAGATGGGAGGAATGCTTTTATTAGATCAAAACCAATCGGTGGCGGACGGTTCGCCCGTTCGTCCATCGTTTGCTTTGGTGACTCTGAATAACTTTGTGCTGATCGTATGGTCATCTAGCACCGGCGACGAATCTTTCAAATGTCTGCCTTATCAACTGTCGATGGTAGGTTCTGCGCCTACCATGGTTGTAACGGGTAACGGGGAATCAGGGTTCGATTCCGGAGAGGGAGCCTGAGAAACGGCTACCACATCCAAGGAAGGCAGCAGGCGCGCAAATTACCCACTCCCGGCACGGGGAGGTAGTGACGAAAAATAACGATACGGGACTCATCCGAGGCCCCGTAATCGGAATGAGTACACTTTAAATCCTTTAACAAGGACCAATTGGAGGGCAAGTCTGGTGCCAGCAGCCGCGGTAATTCCAGCTCCAATAGCGTATATTAAAGTTGTTGCGGTTAAAAAGCTCGTAGTTGAATCTGTGTGTCACAGTGTCGGTTCACCGCTCGCGGTGTCTAACTGGCATTATGTGGTACGTCCTACCGGTGGGCTTAGCTCCTTGCGGGCGGTCCAACTAATCTCCCATCGCGGTGCTCTTCACTGAGTGTCGAGGTGGGCCGGTACGTTTACTTTGAACAAATTAGAGTGCTCAAAGCAGGCTACCTTCGCCTGAATACTGCGTGCATGGAATAATGGAATAGGACCTCGGTTCTATTTTGTTGGTTTTCGGAACCCCGAGGTAATGATTAATAGGGACAGATGGGGGCATTCGTATTGCGACGTTAGAGGTGAAATTCTTGGATCGTCGCAAGACGGACTAAAGCGAAAGCATTTGCCAAAAATGTTTTCATTAATCAAGAACGAAAGTTAGAGGTTCGAAGGCGATCAGATACCGCCCTAGTTCTAACCATAAACGATGCCAGCTAGCGATCCGCCGAAGTTCCTCCGATGACTCGGCGGGCAGCTTCCGGGAAACCAAAGCTTTTGGGTTCCGGGGGAAGTATGGTTGCAAAGCTGAAACTTAAAGGAATTGACGGAAGGGCACCACCAGGAGTGGAGCCTGCGGCTTAATTTGACTCAACACGGGAAACCTCACCAGGCCCGGACACCGGAAGGATTGACAGATTGATAGCTCTTTCTTGATTCGGTGGGTGGTGGTGCATGGCCGTTCTTAGTTGGTGGAGCGATTTGTCTGGTTAATTCCGATAACGAACGAGACTCTAGCCTGCTAAATAGACGTATCTCTATGGTATCTCGAAGGCCCCCGGCTTCGGTCGGTGGGTTTTTACTACCAACGTACAAACAAATCTTCTTAGAGGGACAGGCGGCTTCTAGCCGCACGAGATTGAGCAATAACAGGTCTGTGATGCCCTTAGATGTTCTGGGCCGCACGCGCGCTACACTGAAGGAATCAGCGTGTTTTCCCTGGCCGAAAGGCCCGGGTAACCCGCTGAACCTCCT
Organism: Eucera pruinosa; assembly: GCA_028830335.1. NCBI lineage: Eukaryota > Metazoa > Arthropoda > Insecta > Hymenoptera > Apidae > Eucera > Eucera pruinosa. The sequence goes on from JAMYCR010000171.1 coordinate 2,164, forward strand.
TCGTGCTAGGGATTGGGGCTTGCAATTATTCCCCATGAACGAGGAATGCCCAGTAAGCGCGAGTCATAAGCTCGCGTTGATTACGTCCCTGCCCTTTGTACACACCGCCCGTCGCTACTACCGATTGAATGATTTAGTGAGGTCTTCGGACTGGTGCGCGGCCAATGTCTCGGCATTGCCGATGTTACCGGGAAGATGACCAAACTTGATCATTTAGAGGAAGTAAAAGTCGTAACAAGGTTTCCGTAGGTGAACCTGCGGAAGGATCATTAAAGGAAAAAAAAGACACAAAACGTAACTATGACTAAAAAATACGTATGGCTTCAAAGACAGCCATACGACATATACCAAAAATCGAATTTCGAACGAGTCTGTGTCGAGGAACGACGGCTAACGAGCGGAGCTGTGTAAACTACCTCCCGTCCGCGTTCCCGTCGGCATACGACCAGACGGGGAGCCCTCCAGGCTCGATGGTAAGAAGAGAAGGTCTCTCTCTCTCGACTACGGGATGTTAAGAGATTTCAAACGAACGAAGAGGCGCTCGCGTGAGGTCGCGAATGAAACGACCCGCCGCCTTTGTCACACAGCGCAGAGTGTTTAAACGAAAAGCCATAATATAAAATGCTGTAATTCAAAAACAAGTCCCACAAATTATCGGGCACGGAGCGCGCCGAGTGTCTAATGAAAAGCCACAATGAGAATAATAGAAAAAAAACAAGACCCACAAATTATCGGGCACGGAGCGCGCCGAGTGTCAAACGAGAAGCCACAGTAATACAGCAAGACAAAAACAAGTCCCACGAATTATCAGGCACGATGCGCTGTGCGTTCGTTTAGTGAAAAGCCACACAATAAAGCAGAACAAAAACAAGTCCCACAAACTATCGATCAAATCTCTAAAAGTGCCTCGTGTCAGAGAGATGACGCACCCTCTTCTGCCTTCATTGCTTGCGTGTGTTTGCTCTCCGGGGAAAGCGAAAAGATGCCTCTCCGAGATCGAACGATCGAAGCGATAGCGATGCGAACGCATACGGGAGGGGGAGCCAGCAGCGAGTCGGCCCGAGACGAATTCCATGACCGAACGAGCAGCCGTCGAAATTAGTTTCGCGACGTTCTCATGGAAGGAAACGTACGACCTCTGGTAAACCCTCCCGTCGCCACGCATCACGCTTCCCGCTCGTTGGGCGCCATCTTACGCTCTACTCCCGAATTAAGGGTACCGAACGAAAGCTGTCCAAAAGGACGAAACCACGTTATTTCGTGGATTCGGGTAACCTGGAACATAAGATCGCACTGCGATGATGTGCCGCCCGTTTTTATCGCTCCTACAGTTGAACGCGTAGGTAGTCCGGAGGGAACGGCCCGCTTGTGCAGCCTCGCTGTCGAGAGTCGGACACCCGTGCCGTGGCGAGAATCGAACTTTATATTTCTCGCCATCGGATTTTGGGAAGGAAGACCGCTCGAGGCCGAGCGGCGGTTCCATTGAATTTTGAATCGCACCCGGACCAATACGCGTGCAACGCTCTCGAAACTCTTTGTCCATTTACCATAGTTCTGCAACGTATCGTTCAGGCTCGTTGTCGAGAGTCTGAACCCGTGTCGTGACGAGAATCGAACTAAATATTTCTCGTCATCGTACACTGGGAAAGAAGACCGCGCGAGTCCGACCGGGGACGGTTCCATAGAATTTTGAAACCAACCCGAACGAATACACGCGAGCCATGTACGGGACAATTGCTTCGTTACACTACCGTAAATCGGTAACGTATCGTTCAGAGGGAACGAATCCGGCTTGTGCAGCCTCGTTGTCGAGAGTCCAAGTCCTTTGCCGTGGCGAGAATCGAACCTATACATTTCTCGCCATCGGACGTTGGGACGGAGGACCGCGCGAGGCCGACCGTGTGAAGTTCCATAGATTAATATTGAATTTCTACCTGAACGTGAGACAGTTGGGAATACTTCGAAAGAGGATGTTCTCCGCCGTACGTCGGTAACGTGTCGCTCGGAGGGAACGATCCGGTTCGCTCAGCCTCGTTGTCGAGAGTCTGAACCCGTGTCGTGTGACGAGAATCGAACTAAATATTTCTCGTCATCGTACACTGGGAAGGGACGATCGCGCGAGGCCGACCGGGGACGGTTCCATCGAATTTTGAATCCTACCCGAACGAATACGCGGGAGCCATGGTACGAAACAACTGCCTCGTAACATTACCGTACTTCGATAACGTAACGTATCGTTCAGAGGGAATGACCCGGCTTGCGCAGCCTCGTTGTCGAGTGTCTGACATCCTTGCCGTGGCGAGAATCGAACTCTATAATTTCTCGTTATCGGACTTTGGGAAGCAACACCGCGCGAGGCCGACCGTGTGAAGTTCCATAGATTAATATTGTATTTCTACCTGAACGTGAGACAGTGGGAGTACTTCGAGAGAGGATGTTCTCCGCCGTACGTCGGTAACGTGTCGCTCGGAGGGAACGACCCGGATCGCTCAGCTTCGTTGTCGAGAGTCTGAACCCGTGTCGTGACAAGAATCGAACTAAATATTTCTCGTCATCGTACACTGGGAAGGGACGATCGCGCGAGGCCGACCGGGGACGGTTCCATCGAATTTTGAATCCTACCCGAACGAATACGCGGGAGCCATGGTACGAAACAACTGCCTCGTAACATTACCGTACTTCGGTAACGTAACGTATCGTTCAGAGGGAATGACCCGGCTTGCGCAGCCTCGTTGTCGAGTGTCTGACATCCTTGCCGTGGCGAGAATCGAATTCTATAATTTCTCGTTATCGGACTTTGGGAAGCAAGACCGCGCGAGGCCGACCGGGAAATTCCTTCGATTTCGCATTTCCACCTGAACGAACGCTTGGCGTGTTTCGGAACAGACTGCGCTCCTTCACCGCACGTCGGTTAATAATGCCGTTCAGAGGGGACGGACCGGCTTGCGTAGCCTCGTTGTCGTGAGTCTGACACCCTTGTCGTGGCGAGAATCGAATTTTATATATCTCGTCATCTGACTTTGGGTCGTGGATGATCGTTCGAGGCCGACCGGTAGTCCCATCGACCTTTCTTTCCCCGTCCTGAGCGGCCATATAGGAGTTTCATTGAGGGGCGTATGGGCCTGCCGCATTGCGATGGTTCCTAGAGGTCCAGCGATGCACGAGGATCCTGTATCGGGGCATCCCCGTCGTTTTCTCGTCCCTGGATCTCGATGGGTTCGTTATATTATACACTTCAATGTACTTTGCGCCCGGCTATCGGACAGCGTACGCTTCCGATGGGCTTCGTCCTTCGGACTTGTGTCGTCAATAATAAGCCGCACGGTTCTACTCCGTTGCGGCATGGCGACGCCCGGCACCTCCTTCTTGTACCCGTGGAGGAGCCAGGGCCTCGGATTCCTTTTGGAACAGAGTATTTGAGACATTACCAGACTTCGAACGAAATTTTTATACACGATTACCCTGAACGGTGGATCACTTGGCTCGTGGGTCGATGAAGAACGCAGCCAATTGCGCGTCAACGTGTGAACTGCAGGACACATGAACATCGACATTTCGAACGCACATTGCGGTCCACGGATACAATTCCTGGACCACGCCTGGCTGAGGGTCGTTCACGTAACCCAGATACTGCTTGCGTTTCGCGCGTTTCTTTGCCTCATTTCCCTTCGTGGCCATATCCCCGCCGTCGTTCGCATTGGCGAACGTTTCAGAGTCGGGCGAAGGCTTGCGTTAAGGGGCGAGCGCGAGTATCGTGCGACGTACGAGCGAATTATGTTGGACGTTCGTCGGCGTTCGCCGCGGTCGTGCCGAGACTGTGAGTCGTACGCGTGTGCGCGTGCGGCGTGGGATCGTGTTAACGAGTGGCAACGGAACCTGTCGCGGACTTGCGTGAGTGCCCGCGGCCTGCGCGCGTCGTCGTTTTCGACGACCGCCCGCGAGCACCGCTCCGTGTACCGGTTGCAAAGCCTTATCGTGCCGATTCGCACGTCCGCCACCGCTGCGTCTCGCACGTCTTACGAGCGCGAATAACATGCCGCGCCCCCGACGTCGTCTAAAAAGACATTTATTTATGCGCACGGCTGAGAGCAATGAGAAGCTCAGACCGAAGAGAGGAGATATAATTAAGAGGGAGACACCGTAACTGAAGGTAGTGGCGTGTTTGGTGCTCGTACACAGCCCCAGGGATCGATTCCCGGCTCCCCTCTGACCGTGTGCGTTTACACTCTGCGCGAACGAACGCACGGACCGTCACTGAAAATTATGGGTCGTCGTTTGACGCCGAATTTTTTCCCACGAGTCGTCGAGACATCGGGAGTCGCCTAACAGGCGCGGACATACACAGCTTCTTCGAACGCTGATGATCTTGGAAGAAAAAAAGGTGCTGTGCGGATGAACACAGAGAGACGAGTGTAACTGTATCGGGATTGCTCATTTTCCCCGTCGTCTCGAGTCTCTCTGCCCGCGCGCTCTTGCCCAAGCCACGTTCGTTCGAAACATGTGTCTGTCAACCCGTATCCGATTTGAACACGAGGACGATCGGCCGGAAAACGTTTCTGTACCCGAGGTGCACGAGTGTCCGTGCAAGTTACGCGACAGGTGGTCGAACGAAAACGCTACATGGAAAGAGTGCGTAGAGCTGGACGAATGAAAAAAGATCCCCTTTGGCGAGGCTCGAAAGTATAAAGCGAAAAGCAATACGCCGCCAGCCTCCACGCCGAGGAGAGAAACTTCGAAAGCGAGTGTTGGTCACCCCGTGTCTTCTCGTGCTGTCGATGAAGGAGACCGCGCATCTGTCCGACGCCGGTCGTCCAGTCCCCGGAAAGCAGCCTATTTGCGTTTCCTTGCGTGCGTTCCGTCGCATACCGAACAGGAGTAAAGTTTCGCGTTGCGCGCTCCGACACATCCCGGCCTATCCTTCGTTCTGAAGGATCAGGGTACGAGAATCGGGTCGAGTTGAGGATGCGCGCCGTTACGATCTCCATGCTTCGGACGTTGCGAATAAAAATAAGGAACCGCCCGGAATGGTGAAAATACGGCTATGATACGGAAAGGACGGACGTTAAAAACCGGTAGGTGGTTGCCCGGCGAGCGTCTCCGGTAATAGAACGAGACGACACACGATGAAAGAAGACAATTTGGCGCGGTGCATGAAACGCTTCGACGAGTAGAAGGTACCATTTCCTCTTCCCTCTTCTTTATGTATCGAAATTGTTTACCCTCCCTTCGGGGCAACGTTATCCGTTGCTTCTCACGCAGCGCGCTATCGTCACGAATGTTTCGCGACGTAACGTAGAGACGACCTCAGAGTAGGCGAGATTACCCGCTGAATTTAAG
>JAMYCR010000171.1:12500-22500 GCA_028830335.1 Eucera pruinosa
AGGATCGCAAGTAAACGTACGCCAGTACTTGGAGCGACTCGACCGATAGTGCTTCAGTAACTCGCACCGAGCCCCGGAGCGACGTGACCGAATGATAGCACGTAAACGTGCACCAAGGCTTGAAGCGACTCGCCCGAATCATCGCTTGTAACACGCTCCCAACCGCGTAGCGATGCGACCGAAGGATCGCAAGTAAACGTACGCCAGTACTTGGAGCGACTCGACCGGTAGTGCTGCAGTAACTCGCACCGAGCCCCTGAGCGACTTGACCGTATGATAGCACGTAAACGTGCTCCAAGGCATGAAGCGACTCGCCCGAAGCATCGCTTGTAACACGCTCCCAGCCGCGGAGCGATTCGACCGTATGATCGCAAGTAAACGTACGCCAGTACTTGGAGCGACTCGACCGGTAGTGCTGCAGTAACTCGCACCGAGCCCCTGAGCGACTTGACCGTATGATAGCACGTAAACGTGCTCCAAGGCATGAAGCGACTCGCCCGAAGCATCGCTTGTAACACGCTCCCAGCCGCGGAGCGATTCGACCGAATGATCGCAAGTAAACGTACGCCAGTACTTGGAGCGACTCGACCGATAGTGCTTCAGTAACTCGCACCGAGCCCCGGAGCGACGTGACCGAATGATAGCACGTAAACGTGCACCAAGGCTTGAAGCGACTCGCCCGAAGCATCGCTTGTAACACGCTCCCAACCGCGTAGCGATGCGACCGAAGGATCGCAAGTAAACGTACGCCAGTACTTGGAGCGACTCGACCGGTAGTGCTGCAGTAACTCGCACCGAGCCCCGGAGCGACGTGACCGAATGATAGCACGTAAACGTGCACCAAGGCTTGAAGCGACTCGCCCGAATCATCGCTTGTAACACGCTCCCAACCGCGTAGCGATGCGACCGAAGGATCGCAAGTAAACGTACGCCAGTACTTGGAGCGACTCGACCGGTAGTGCTGCAGTAACTCGCACCGAGCCCCGGAGCGACGTGACCGAATGATAGCACGTAAACGTGCACCAAGGCTCGAAGCGACTCGCCCGAAGCATCGCTTGTAACACGCTCCCAACCGCGTAGCGATGCGACCGAAGGATCGCAAGTAAACGTACGCCAGTTCTTGGAGCGACTCGACCGGTAGTGCTGCAGTAACTCGCACCGAGCCCCTGAGCGACTTGACCGTATGATAGCACGTAAACGTGCTCCAAGGCATGAAGCGACTCGCCCGAAGCATCGCTTGTAACACGCTCCCAGCCGCGGAGCGATTCGACCGTATGATCGCAAGTAAACGTACGCCAGTACGTGGAGCGACTCGACCGGTAGTGCTGCAGTAACTCGCACCGAGCCCCGGAGCGACGTGACCGAATGATAGCACGTAAACGTGCGCCAAGGCTTGAAGCGACTCGCCCGAAGCATCGCTTGTAACACGCTCCCAACCGCGTAGCGATGCGACCGAAGGATCGCAAGTAAACGTACGCCAGTACTTGGAGCGACTCGACCGATAGTGCTTCAGTAACTCGCACCGAGCCCCGGAGCGACGTGACCGAATGATAGCACGTAAACGTGCACCAAGGCTTGAAGCGACTCGCCCGAAGCATCGCTTGTAACACGCTCCCAACCGCGTAGCGATGCGACCGAAGGATCGCAAGTAAACGTACGCCAGTACTTGGAGCGACTCGACCGGTAGTGCTGCAGTAACTCGCACCGAGCCCCGGAGCGACGTGACCGAATGATAGCACGTAATCGTGCACCAAGGCTTGAAGCGACTCGCCCGAAGCATCGCTTGTAACACGCTCCCAACCGCGTAGCGATGCGACCGAAGGATCGCAAGTAAACGTACGCCAGTACTTGGAGCGACTCGACCGATAGTGCTGCAGTAACTCGCTCCGAGCCGCGGAACGACTCGACCGAATGATAGCACGCACACCATCTCCTTGGGTTGGAGCGACTCGACCGAATAATCGGCCCTAACGCTTTCCGAGCTGCGGAGCGAATCGACCGGCCGAGCCCCTCTTCAGTCGCCGGAGCGACTCGACCGGATCTTTTTTCGTATCTTTTTACGTGTAAGAGAGCTCTGTTCGGTTTGATTCATTGTTTCTATAATAATATTACTCGTACTTATATTCCCAGGACGTTCGTATAGCTCGCCCGTTCCAGTCGAGTCGTTCCGATGCGTTGGAGTGACTCGACCGGGGACCGGCTGCGTGCGCGCCCAAGTACGAGCGGCCACGCCAGATGGGCTGTCGCTACGGCGGTTTAGCACGGTAAGCGCACGTACATTTTCCCTGAGCGGCGCCGACCGTTCGGCCGGCCGTTTCGTATCTATAAGAGAGTCGACTGTCCGGACGGGCCGGGCGGAGCAGCGTCGGGCGAGTGGCTATTCTACGACCTCGGTTGAGAATCAGTCCACCGCTCCTCGAGAATTTGATCGTTCTCGACTGTTCTCGCTCCGTGTTTCGCTCCGATACATATTTCTCTACACTGCATTGCCACGGGTCGGTGTCTATGACCGAATGGCCCATACGTGGCGAGCCTGCTAACGGACAGGCTGGTGTCCTGTATGTACGTTTCGACGTGTGTACTTGAACTATCTGAGCATCAATTCTCGCCCATGGCGGTCACCTGAATTCCGAGCGATCGGACGATCTTTTAAAATAAAGAGAAAGATCTTTGAAGAACGAAAGTATTATTTTATAATATTTACGAAAATCGTAATGTTTATAAAAGCCCTTGGGCGTAACTGGATGTATCGAAGCTAATTCGAATACTTGCAATCCTGATGCATTCGTGCGTCGAGAGGAGGGTCTTGAAAATGTTATACACTCGCGTGTCCCATGCGGTATGACCAGCGCGCACCGGATTTCTGGTGTATACGCGCTTTGCCGTTATAATGGGTCACAAAATGAAATTGAAAAATCTATCTGCCACGCGGAGAGGAGTTTAAGGCAAACTTTAAAAGCGTTCATTTGTGTGAAACGCATAATGAAAAGACCACGAGAAGGTCTCGTCGACCGGAGGCTCCAAGTGAGCCGGCGACACGAAATGGCAATATAATGAAATTAAACGAAAAAACTCCCTTCGCGTGGCTCCCTGGTTGATCCTGCCAGTAGTCATATGCTTGTCTCAAAGATTAAGCCATGCATGTCTCAGTACTTGCCGAATTAAGGTGAAACCGCGAATGGCTCATTAAATCAGTTATGGTTTCTTAGATTGTACCCACATTTACTTGGATAACTGTGGTAATTCTAGAGCTAATACATGCAAACTAGAATTCCTACCAGAGATGGGAGGAATGCTTTTATTAGATCAAAACCAATCGGTGGCGGACGGTTCGCCCGTTCGTCCATCGTTTGCTTTGGTGACTCTGAATAACTTTGTGCTGATCGTATGGTCATCTAGCACCGGCGACGAATCTTTCAAATGTCTGCCTTATCAACTGTCGATGGTAGGTTCTGCGCCTACCATGGTTGTAACGGGTAACGGGGAATCAGGGTTCGATTCCGGAGAGGGAGCCTGAGAAACGGCTACCACATCCAAGGAAGGCAGCAGGCGCGCAAATTACCCACTCCCGGCACGGGGAGGTAGTGACGAAAAATAACGATACGGGACTCATCCGAGGCCCCGTAATCGGAATGAGTACACTTTAAATCCTTTAACAAGGACCAATTGGAGGGCAAGTCTGGTGCCAGCAGCCGCGGTAATTCCAGCTCCAATAGCGTATATTAAAGTTGTTGCGGTTAAAAAGCTCGTAGTTGAATCTGTGTGTCACAGTGTCGGTTCACCGCTCGCGGTGTCTAACTGGCATTATGTGGTACGTCCTACCGGTGGGCTTAGCTCCTTGCGGGCGGTCCAACTAATCTCCCATCGCGGTGCTCTTCACTGAGTGTCGAGGTGGGCCGGTACGTTTACTTTGAACAAATTAGAGTGCTCAAAGCAGGCTACCTTCGCCTGAATACTGCGTGCATGGAATAATGGAATAGGACCTCGGTTCTATTTTGTTGGTTTTCGGAACCCCGAGGTAATGATTAATAGGGACAGATGGGGGCATTCGTATTGCGACGTTAGAGGTGAAATTCTTGGATCGTCGCAAGACGGACTAAAGCGAAAGCATTTGCCAAAAATGTTTTCATTAATCAAGAACGAAAGTTAGAGGTTCGAAGGCGATCAGATACCGCCCTAGTTCTAACCATAAACGATGCCAGCTAGCGATCCGCCGAAGTTCCTCCGATGACTCGGCGGGCAGCTTCCGGGAAACCAAAGCTTTTGGGTTCCGGGGGAAGTATGGTTGCAAAGCTGAAACTTAAAGGAATTGACGGAAGGGCACCACCAGGAGTGGAGCCTGCGGCTTAATTTGACTCAACACGGGAAACCTCACCAGGCCCGGACACCGGAAGGATTGACAGATTGATAGCTCTTTCTTGATTCGGTGGGTGGTGGTGCATGGCCGTTCTTAGTTGGTGGAGCGATTTGTCTGGTTAATTCCGATAACGAACGAGACTCTAGCCTGCTAAATAGACGTATCTCTATGGTATCTCGAAGGCCCCCGGCTTCGGTCGGTGGGTTTTTACTACCAACGTACAAACAAATCTTCTTAGAGGGACAGGCGGCTTCTAGCCGCACGAGATTGAGCAATAACAGGTCTGTGATGCCCTTAGATGTTCTGGGCCGCACGCGCGCTACACTGAAGGAATCAGCGTGTTTTCCCTGGCCGAAAGGCCCGGGTAACCCGCTGAACCTCCTTCGTGCTAGGGATTGGGGCTTGCAATTATTCCCCATGAACGAGGAATTCCCAGTAAGCGCGAGTCATAAGCTCGCGTTGATTACGTCCCTGCCCTTTGTACACACCGCCCGTCGCTACTACCGATTGAATGATTTAGTGAGGTCTTCGGACTGGTGCGCGGCCAATGTCTCGGCATTGCCGATGTTACCGGGAAGATGACCAAACTTGATCATTTAGAGGAAGTAAAAGTCGTAACAAGGTTTCCGTAGGTGAACCTGCGGAAGGATCATTAAAGGAAAAAAAAGACACAAAACGTAACTATGACTAAAAAATACGTATGGCTTCAAAGACAGCCATACGACATATACCAAAAATCGAATTTCGAACGAGTCTGTGTCGAGGAACGACGGCTAACGAGCGGAGCTGTGTAAACTACCTCCCGTCCGCGTTCCCGTCGGCATACGACCAGACGGGGAGCCCTCCAGGCTCGATGGTAAGAAGAGAAGGTCTCTCTCTCTCGACTACGGGATGTTAAGAGATTTCAAACGAACGAAGAGGCGCTCGCGTGAGGTCGCGAATGAAACGACCCGCCGCCTTTGTCACACAGCGCAGAGTGTTTAAACGAAAAGCCATAATATAAAATGCTGTAATTCAAAAACAAGTCCCACAAATTATCGGGCACGGAGCGCGCCGAGTGTCTAATGAAAAGCCACAATGAGAATAATAGAAAAAAAAACAAGACCCACAAATTATCGGGCACGGAGCGCGCCGAGTGTCAAACGAGAAGCCACAGTAATACAGCAAGACAAAAACAAGTCCCACGAATTATCAGGCACGATGCGCTGTGCGTTCGTTTAGTGAAAAGCCACACAATAAAGCAGAACAAAAACAAGTCCCACAAACTATCGATCAAATCTCTAAAAGTGCCTCGTGTCAGAGAGATGACGCACCCTCTTCTGCCTTCATTGCTTGCGTGTGTTTGCTCTCCGGGGAAAGCGAAAAGATGCCTCTCCGAGATCGAACGATCGAAGCGATAGCGATGCGAACGCATACGGGAGGGGGAGCCAGCAGCGAGTCGGCCCGAGACGAATTCCATGACCGAACGAGCAGCCGTCGAAATTAGTTTCGCGACGTTCTCATGGAAGGAAACGTACGACCTCTGGTAAACCCTCCCGTCGCCACGCATCACGCTTCCCGCTCGTTGGGCGCCATCTTACGCTCTACTCCCGAATTAAGGGTACCGAACGAAAGCTGTCCAAAAGGACGAAACCACGTTATTTCGTGGATTCGGGTAACCTGGAACATAAGATCGCACTGCGATGATGTGCCGCCCGTTTTTATCGCTCCTACAGTTGAACGCGTAGGTAGTCCGGAGGGAACGGCCCGCTTGTGCAGCCTCGCTGTCGAGAGTCGGACACCCGTGCCGTGGCGAGAATCGAACTTTATATTTCTCGCCATCGGATTTTGGGAAGGAAGACCGCTCGAGGCCGAGCGGCGGTTCCATTGAATTTTGAATCGCACCCGGACCAATACGCGTGCAACGCTCTCGAAACTCTTTGTCCATTTACCATAGTTCTGCAACGTATCGTTCAGGCTCGTTGTCGAGAGTCTGAACCCGTGTCGTGACGAGAATCGAACTAAATATTTCTCGTCATCGTACACTGGGAAAGAAGACCGCGCGAGTCCGACCGGGGACGGTTCCATAGAATTTTGAAACCAACCCGAACGAATACACGCGAGCCATGTACGGGACAATTGCTTCGTTACACTACCGTAAATCGGTAACGTATCGTTCAGAGGGAACGAATCCGGCTTGTGCAGCCTCGTTGTCGAGAGTCCAAGTCCTTTGCCGTGGCGAGAATCGAACCTATACATTTCTCGCCATCGGACGTTGGGACGGAGGACCGCGCGAGGCCGACCGTGTGAAGTTCCATAGATTAATATTGAATTTCTACCTGAACGTGAGACAGTTGGGAATACTTCGAAAGAGGATGTTCTCCGCCGTACGTCGGTAACGTGTCGCTCGGAGGGAACGATCCGGTTCGCTCAGCCTCGTTGTCGAGAGTCTGAACCCGTGTCGTGTGACGAGAATCGAACTAAATATTTCTCGTCATCGTACACTGGGAAGGGACGATCGCGCGAGGCCGACCGGGGACGGTTCCATCGAATTTTGAATCCTACCCGAACGAATACGCGGGAGCCATGGTACGAAACAACTGCCTCGTAACATTACCGTACTTCGATAACGTAACGTATCGTTCAGAGGGAATGACCCGGCTTGCGCAGCCTCGTTGTCGAGTGTCTGACATCCTTGCCGTGGCGAGAATCGAACTCTATAATTTCTCGTTATCGGACTTTGGGAAGCAACACCGCGCGAGGCCGACCGTGTGAAGTTCCATAGATTAATATTGTATTTCTACCTGAACGTGAGACAGTGGGAGTACTTCGAGAGAGGATGTTCTCCGCCGTACGTCGGTAACGTGTCGCTCGGAGGGAACGACCCGGATCGCTCAGCTTCGTTGTCGAGAGTCTGAACCCGTGTCGTGACAAGAATCGAACTAAATATTTCTCGTCATCGTACACTGGGAAGGGACGATCGCGCGAGGCCGACCGGGGACGGTTCCATCGAATTTTGAATCCTACCCGAACGAATACGCGGGAGCCATGGTACGAAACAACTGCCTCGTAACATTACCGTACTTCGGTAACGTAACGTATCGTTCAGAGGGAATGACCCGGCTTGCGCAGCCTCGTTGTCGAGTGTCTGACATCCTTGCCGTGGCGAGAATCGAATTCTATAATTTCTCGTTATCGGACTTTGGGAAGCAAGACCGCGCGAGGCCGACCGGGAAATTCCTTCGATTTCGCATTTCCACCTGAACGAACGCTTGGCGTGTTTCGGAACAGACTGCGCTCCTTCACCGCACGTCGGTTAATAATGCCGTTCAGAGGGGACGGACCGGCTTGCGTAGCCTCGTTGTCGTGAGTCTGACACCCTTGTCGTGGCGAGAATCGAATTTTATATATCTCGTCATCTGACTTTGGGTCGTGGATGATCGTTCGAGGCCGACCGGTAGTCCCATCGACCTTTCTTTCCCCGTCCTGAGCGGCCATATAGGAGTTTCATTGAGGGGCGTATGGGCCTGCCGCATTGCGATGGTTCCTAGAGGTCCAGCGATGCACGAGGATCCTGTATCGGGGCATCCCCGTCGTTTTCTCGTCCCTGGATCTCGATGGGTTCGTTATATTATACACTTCAATGTACTTTGCGCCCGGCTATCGGACAGCGTACGCTTCCGATGGGCTTCGTCCTTCGGACTTGTGTCGTCAATAATAAGCCGCACGGTTCTACTCCGTTGCGGCATGGCGACGCCCGGCACCTCCTTCTTGTACCCGTGGAGGAGCCAGGGCCTCGGATTCCTTTTGGAACAGAGTATTTGAGACATTACCAGACTTCGAACGAAATTTTTATACACGATTACCCTGAACGGTGGATCACTTGGCTCGTGGGTCGATGAAGAACGCAGCCAATTGCGCGTCAACGTGTGAACTGCAGGACACATGAACATCGACATTTCGAACGCACATTGCGGTCCACGGATACAATTCCTGGACCACGCCTGGCTGAGGGTCGTTCACGTAACCCAGATACTGCTTGCGTTTCGCGCGTTTCTTTGCCTCATTTCCCTTCGTGGCCATATCCCCGCCGTCGTTCGCATTGGCGAACGTTTCAGAGTCGGGCGAAGGCTTGCGTTAAGGGGCGAGCGCGAGTATCGTGCGACGTACGAGCGAATTATGTTGGACGTTCGTCGGCGTTCGCCGCGGTCGTGCCGAGACTGTGAGTCGTACGCGTGTGCGCGTGCGGCGTGGGATCGTGTTAACGAGTGGCAACGGAACCTGTCGCGGACTTGCGTGAGTGCCCGCGGCCTGCGCGCGTCGTCGTTTTCGACGACCGCCCGCGAGCACCGCTCCGTGTACCGGTTGCAAAGCCTTATCGTGCCGATTCGCACGTCCGCCACCGCTGCGTCTCGCACGTCTTACGAGCGCGAATAACATGCCGCGCCCCCGACGTCGTCTAAAAAGACATTTATTTATGCGCACGGCTGAGAGCAATGAGAAGCTCAGACCGAAGAGAGGAGATATAATTAAGAGGGAGACACCGTAACTGAAGGTAGTGGCGTGTTTGGTGCTCGTACACAGCCCCAGGGATCGATTCCCGGCTCCCCTCTGACCGTGTGCGTTTACACTCTGCGCGAACGAACGCACGGACCGTCACTGAAAATTATGGGTCGTCGTTTGACGCCGAATTTTTTCCCACGAGTCGTCGAGACATCGGGAGTCGCCTAACAGGCGCGGACATACACAGCTTCTTCGAACGCTGATGATCTTGGAAGAAAAAAAGGTGCTGTGCGGATGAACACAGAGAGACGAGTGTAACTGTATCGGGATTGCTCATTTTCCCCGTCGTCTCGAGTCTCTCTGCCCGCGCGCTCTTGCCCAAGCCACGTTCGTTCGAAACATGTGTCTGTCAACCCGTATCCGATTTGAACACGAGGACGATCGGCCGGAAAACGTTTCTGTACCCGAGGTGCACGAGTGTCCGTGCAAGTTACGCGACAGGTGGTCGAACGAAAACGCTACATGGAAAGAGTGCGTAGAGCTGGACGAATGAAAAAAGATCCCCTTTGGCGAGGCTCGAAAGTATAAAGCGAAAAGCAATACGCCGCCAGCCTCCACGCCGAGGAGAGAAACTTCGAAAGCGAGTGTTGGTCACCCCGTGTCTTCTCGTGCTGTCGATGAAGGAGACCGCGCATCTGTCCGACGCCGGTCGTCCAGTCCCCGGAAAGCAGCCTATTTGCGTTTCCTTGCGTGCGTTCCGTCGCATACCGAACAGGAGTAAAGTTTCGCGTTGCGCGCTCCGACACATCCCGGCCTATCCTTCGTTCTGAAGGATCAGGGTACGAGAATCGGGTCGAGTTGAGGATGCGCGCCGTTACGATCTCCATGCTTCGGACGTTGCGAATAAAAATAAGGAACCGCCCGGAATGGTGAAAATACGGCTATGATACGGAAAGGACGGACGTTAAAAACCGGTAGGTGGTTGCCCGGCGAGCGTCTCCGGTAATAGAACGAGACGACACACGATGAAAGAAGACAATTTGGCGCGGTGCATGAAACGCTTCGACGAGTAGAAGGTACCATTTCCTCTTCCCTCTTCTTTATGTATCGAAATTGTTTACCCTCCCTTCGGGGCAACGTTATCCGTTGCTTCTCACGCAG